>BLQM01000066.1:90807-107702 GCA_012489335.1 Triparma laevis f. inornata
CTCCCCCCCCTCCCCCCTCCGTCAGTTCACCCTAACCATGGGCTCCGGTGCCTCCTCCAACTCCAAATCTGACGTTTCAATCCCCACCCCCGTCCGCCAACTAAAATCTTTCCGCGATCTAGCAGACAGCAACCTGATAAAACTCCCACAGGATGGAAGCGATCTCAAAAATTTTGACGAGGCCGTAGCTGAGGTGAGAACGAGAATATGTTTAGGAGGTTGGTTTAGTGAGTTCGTGAACTCATTATCTTACGGTAAATACTAACAAATATTAACTTTCTATCTTACATCTTTAAAATCCACGTAGGTTAAGCGTTTGCGAAAATTCGCGAATGAAGCTTTAACAGCTCTTCATCACCGCGGCTCCGTCTTCACCGAAGGTAAGTACTCATTTAATATATAATAATTTATAGTATTACACGTGTGAACTGTCTCGGGTTTGACAACGTCTTCCATGTCTAACATTAATACACGTCTCAAATTTTAATTGATATAATCGGCCCCCCAACAGCGTTTGACCTTTATCAGAAATCAGCGAATAACTACCTTGATGGGCAATCTACGAACGATGCACAAGGAGGGAGGAGAGAAGCAGTTAAAGGTGAGAAGCAAGTGAGGAGTAAGATCGTGGGGCTGTTAATATATTCGCTATCTTCGCTCGTTGGTAGTTCACGGAGATCGCCACCTGCACCTTCCGAAGAGACACTGCACGACGCTCCCGCAACTGCTCGGCAGCTGAACCACGTGCTCAAGTGGGCGATTTTCTTAAATGGGGCGAGGCTAGGAGTTGACATGCGGCTAGAGATCGAAGTCGCAGCCGGAGCGGGAGGGGCCTCATTTCTAACACGGATCCGCGTTCGCTCGACCGCTCGCTTCGCTTCGCTCGACCAGGCAACGACGACTCAGGCCTAGCTTCAATCGAAGACTACTCAAAAAAACTCATCCTAAAAGATCAGATAACCAAGGACCTCCTAATGTCCGTCGTTTCCACAAACGTCCTCTTCGCTCAGTGCTTCGAGGAGGAGATTGGGGACGTAATCGACGCTTTCGAGAGCGAGAAGGTGGAGGCGGGGAAGGTGGTTATTCAGCAGGGGGATCAGGCGGATAAATTTTACGTTATTGAGAGCGGGAGTTTTGATGTTTACGTTAAGGCGAAGGGACAGGTGAGGAGGGAGGGAGGACGAACGACCAGCGAGGAGCGAACGCGACGAGCTGATAATACTGGTAGTAGCTGTTCGACGCTGCTTTCTTCGCCTCTCGTTTCTAACACGCTCGCTGCGCTCGCGCTCGCTACGCTCTTCGCAGAAGTCGAAGAATTTGATTGAAGGGGCGACGATTCAGGAGGGGAGCGCGTTCGGGGAGTTGGCGTTGATGTACTCCAAGGTGAGTGAATATTCGGGATTTACCACACAGTTCTATTCTATTCTAATCAATACTACCTTCACCGACCTCTTCCTTCTTCAGCCTCGAGCGGCGACGGTCATCGCCAAGGAAGACTCCACCGTGTGGGTGATCGACCGAGAGCGGTATCATATGATCACCACGTATTTTCGCATGCTTAGAATGAAGGAGCAGGAGCACTTGGTCGGCAAGGTGAGCTGTGATATTATTACTACATATTACTAAAAATTGTTGGTCTCCGCCACTAACACACGCTCGCTACACTTCACTCGCCACTTCATTCACCACAGCTGGTCGTCGACAACAAGCTGCTTTTCGAGGTGTTCACGAAGCAGGAGCTGGAGCATGTGGCGATGAGTGTGGAGAGGGACGTGTACATGAAGGGGGATATTATAATGCGGCAGGGGTTGGGAGGCGATACTGTTTTTATTATTCAGCAGGGCACCGTGGACGCCTTCAAGTGGAAGAAGAAGCGGCGCCCCTCCGTCGCAGCGAACATGACCTCCGACAACGACGAGGAGAACGACGGTCTGGGAAGGTTCATGCAGAAGCTCGGAAAGGAGCAGTTCTTCGGCGAGAAGTCCCTGAAGGAGGAGGTGAGATGAGAAACTGCGACAAGCTGACAACGCAAGCTTATTCATTCTAGCGAGGAGCGAAGTGACCGTTCCTCATAACGCCTCATAACGCCTCATAACGCCTCATAACGCATGCTTATTCATTCTAACTCGTCGCTTCGCTCCTCGTCTACCCCCCCCCCCGCAGGACATCAGACAATTCACTTGCGTGGCGGCTGAGGACCACACGGTTCTCCTCACCCTCGACAGGGAGAATGTCCAGTCGATGATCGGCACTATGTCGGACATTTTGGACGGCAACCACCAGCTGGACGAGCAAGTAGAGCACGGCAACGACGAGATGGCCTCCTTCGCCAACATAGGGGAGAAGCACGCGCTGGACATGACCACCGAGGACATCGAATTGAAGACGGTTCTGGGATCCGGCGCCTTCGGGAAGGTCCTCCTGTGCAAGCACAAGGTGACCAAGGCTACCTACGCTTTGAAGTGTCAGTCGAAAAAGGACATTATAGGTGAGAGAGAGAGAGAAACTGAGACCTACTACTAATACTGTGTCCATTGCCTTCACCACTAACACAGCTCGCTACGCTCGCTGCTCATATCTACCCAGACTCCAAGCTCACCAAACACGTCCTCACTGAACTGGAAATTATGGTGCTGTTCGACCACCCGAACGTCGCCATGCTGCACACGTGCGTGCAGGACAGCAGGTACTTGTACTTCGTCATTGAGCTGCTGCAGGGCGGCGAGCTCTTCACGCACTCGAGGAAGTACTACAAGTTTGAGGAGTCGTGGTCGAAATTCTACAGCGGCTGCGTAGGTAAGAAGCTGCGAGGAGCGAAGCGAAGAGCATTAAGAGCATTTTAAACTAGCGAGGATGGGAGCAACGAGATTACGAAGGCGTCAATTACAACGAGGAGACTCTTCGAAAACGTCGCTCATATTGAAATTCCTCGTTCAATTAGACGCTTCGCTCCTCGGATTAAGAGCATTCTAAACTAACTCGTCGATTCGCTCCACACCTCGTTAATGCTCCTCGATACGCTCGTCGCAGTCCTCGCGTACACGCAGATCCACGCGCACAAGGTCGCGTACCGCGACCTGAAGCCGGAGAACCTCGTGCTGGACAGCCAGGGCTACGCGAAGCTAGTAGACTTTGGGCTGGCCAAGGTCGTCACCAGCGGCAAGACTTGGACCATCTGCGGCACGCCCGACTACCTGGCCCCCGAAATCGTCACCACCGAGGGCCATGACTGCGCCGTCGACTTCTGGGCCTTGGGCGTGCTCATCTACGAGCTCTCCGCCGGCACCGCCCCCTTCACGGCCCAGGTACGATGAAGCCCGCATATTTCGCCATTGTTTCCACATTTCCACCACTGACACGGCTCGCCTCTCAGGACCCCATGGACACGTACGAGAAAATCCTGGCCGGAGCCTTCACCTGCCCCCCTCACTTCTCAAAGGGGCTCAAGGACATCTTGAGGAAGCTCATGCAAAACCACCAGATCAAGAGGCTCGGAAACACCAAGGGCGGAATCCACGCCATCATGACGCACAAGTGGTACAGCGGCTTCGACTGGGAGGGTCTCTTCCACAGGAAGCTCAAGGCCAAGGCAATCCCCATCGTCCCCAAGGTCGCAGATGCAGAAGACGCCAACATGTTCGAACCCTGGGACACATCCATGGCAATGGAAGCCCCCGAAACCGACTGGTTCCCCGAACTCCCCAACATGCTCACGGCACACACGAAGAGAGAATTGGACACGCATAGAATCAACTCGGAGAGAATAACCAACGGGAAGAGCAGCTTGCTCGATCAAATCAAGGACGCGGAAACGATTCGTGTCGCTCAAAAGGTTGGAGCGAAGTAGAGAGAAACGAAATTGAGATGACCTACAACAAACATCTTAATTTCGTTGTAGTAGTAAATAAAGAAGGCAGGGAGGGACAATTTGAAATTAAAAAACAATTAAAACTCAACAAACCCAATCTGCTGCGCTGAATGGCTCTTAATAAATTTCTTAACCTGCTCCACGACGCTTGAACATTCACCCTCCGTAACCTTCATCTGCAAACATACACTTCTCCTGAAATAATTGTCAGTCTTACTAATATCGAAAGGGTAACGGATTTGATATCCTGCACTGTCTAGGGAATTCGGGTGCCGGACGAAGAGGGTTGCCCATGGTATTTTATTACCTTCATCTGTATTCTCTTGTATAATATCAAGAGACTCATTAATCTTCAACGACCCTCCATTTTGTTCAATAGTTCTCATAACCTCTTCCCTGCGACGAGCGGCAGCGAGTCGCACGCAGATGGCGTTACCGAGATGGCGTTACCGAGATGGCGTTACCGAGTTAGAATAGCGCAGTCTCAGAAAGATGAAGGCGTAGCGAAGACGTTGTGCGTTTAGACCAACGCTATGCGGGTGCAGCCTTAGTACGAGACGCGCTAGTATCGTATTCCCAGCGTCGTTGCTTTCGCTCGCTCGCGACGTTTCGTACCTCATTTTAAATCTTAAAACCTCTTGCTCCCTAAGTAAATCAGGAATAACATAATCATTAAATTCCTGAACTTTATCGGAACGTACAGCTATCATCTCAGTAATACATAAATTTAAGTCACTCACACATCCTTCCAATTGACTCTCAATAATAGCCTTCATAATTGAATCACTATCTAAACTTGAATCAGAACTTGAACTTGAATTTAAAAATTCATTCTTTAAACTCCATTCACCTTCCATTGGAAATATGTCATAACCCTTTTCATTTAAATCATATAACATATCAGCGTAAAGTTTAGCTTGTGAAGCATGTGATAGTGGTACCCGTGAATCAAAAGTATTCATTTCTATGAATATATGATGGGGTTTCTGTGAGAGCGTAGCGAGTCGTATGGAGATTGGCGTTAACGAGTTAGAATTTTCGTGGCGATGATAGTAGCGTCGATGTCTAGACTGGAGCTACTAGCGCAGCCGAATAACGAACGGAATCAACGCATTTCCAGCGAGGAGCTGAGCTCTGAGCTGTGTTCTCACCGTTATTTCATTATCTAATAGCTTGGACAATCCAGAATACGCTTCGAGCTCATGACCTTCTACGTCTAATTTAACATACAAAATTTCTTTTTGTCCATCATATGATTTCGTATAAAGATCATCTATTCGAATAGATGAAGGTTTTAATTCAGTGGAGAGAGTTGAGTTACGTTCAACCATCCAACCATCAAAATTAACATTCTCCCTCATTTCATCACTAACAACAGCATCAACGAGATTTAAACGATCATAATTTCCATTCAATTTCGCAGTAAATTCAATGTAATTTCTAGATTCTGGGAAGGGTTCGATGCTTAAGGCGGAGCAACCGTGGTGGAGGGAGAGATGAGTGTAGAAACCGATGTGTGCACCACCGTCTATCATTAGGAGGGAGGGTCTGGAGGAGTCTTTTGATTTACAACCTCGTGAGAATATTGCTGTATTACGTCCGTTACGCCCGATACGTCCGTGTTAGCTTTACGTGAACTTATAACATTTAAATAAACATTGCGCGAATTACTCACACTCCGCAACAGCTGTCTCTCTTAAACTCCAACTCCCACCACCCCAAACAGCATCTAAAACACTTTGACCTGGATAATAACTTTCTCCAACTTCCGTTAACGGTAGAGCTATAAAGTATGTTGTTGAGGGTTTACTTTTTAAAGGTGTTAGGGAACGGATGCCGAGACGGAGGAAGGGGGATGTTGTTAGGTTTGATTGGTGGGCGATGAAGGTAGAGAGGTAGGGGTCTTCGGATTTTGTGAGAGGGAGGAGGATGGAGAGGAGGTGAAGTAGCTTCATTGGGATCTGCGCCCGGGGGGAAGTGAGGGTTGCTGCCTTAAATGTCGATTTGTCTGGGAGAAGTGAGTATGGGTATCTCCCCTTATTTCCTGTTTTTGGTGAGTTTTAAACGTCGGAGGACAACGTGCGGGGTCAGGAGGGGTGTATAACAAATATATCTTTCACGTGAGGAGCTGTGGGTGGGAGGGCGGCCGCTTTTCTCACAACTGGGGTCATTTTGGCTCCTCTTTGGGACGCGAAGATATTGGTCCAATCCGAGGTGTTTTTGCTGTTCGGGGTGCGGGATTTGTTTATTATTAAGCTAAGTCCTTAATTAC
The DNA here is from genome assembly GCA_012489335.1 of Triparma laevis f. inornata. NCBI lineage: Eukaryota > Bolidophyceae > Parmales > Triparmaceae > Triparma > Triparma laevis. Next base: position 96,948 of record BLQM01000066.1, read on the forward strand.
CTCATACTATTTCAGTCAGACGATATAAATCTTACGCAGTAATTACTGATTCTTCAAGCAATATCAACTTCCACGGACTACCACCACGGAGCCCTCGAACAACACACTCAAGGTTTACGTTTTAAGAACATTTCGGAGGAGGAGGATTCGACGACTTTGACTGTTGACGGAAAGGACGTTGATTATGATGAAGCTGAATCTGATTCTAGGAAGGAGAGGATGGTGCATATAACGAAGTTAACCTTTCTTCTGAATATTACTCAGGTCGGAAAATTTACCTTTTAATTCGCCGTAAATCTAACCGCAGTCCATCTTCCAGAAGGCCTTCTACAAATCCTTGGATCTGCCTTCGACGGCTGCATTAATTTAACTGATGTAAGATTCCCAAAGTCTTTAATATCAATTGGTAATTACTCCTTCAAGAACTGCTCCAATCTAGGAAAAGTCGATCTACGCGACACAAACCTTAAAGAATTAGGTGGACGTGCCTTCGGCTTTTGCGAAAACCTAACATCGATGTTTATTCGGGCTCACTTCAAAAGCGTGGTAATACTGTCTTCTGGGACTGTTCCAAGCTAGTCCCCTCCAATATTAACGTTGCCTATGGCGGCGGCAAAGAAGATACAACGTCCGAGGTAGTCGCCCACCTCCGCTCTCAGGTACGCCCGTCTCCCCTCAAAAGAAAGAAGAAGAAAAAGTAACGTCTCCACCACACACACACACACAACACACTCCCACGCATTTTATTCTAACCCCCTTCCCCCCGCACACTCTTACTTTTTGCAGGAGGATCTACGATGGAAATCAACGGCGAGTTTCGTTTATTTGCATCCAAATCCCAAACAACTGCTATCACCGACCTCTTCCACAGCCCGCTATCCAAACCTTTCTTAATGGCGACATTGAAGCAATAAAAAACATCGTTACTAAAGACCCTGAAGTTCCTTTCAAACGGGAATCTGCAGGCAAATTGACTCCCTTCGAGATTTCCTTCGATAGACCACTCCTTGCCAAATTCACAATCCAAACCTCCCCTGACGCTGCAACCGACTCCCAAACTCCTCTTGCGTGCGCTAAGGAGAAGAACGCTCCCCAGTTGATCGTCGAAATGCTGGAGCTTCTCACAGCCGACGAGATGAAAGCTTGCGACACCGAGTCTGTCATCCAGGCCGCTGTTGATGAGAAGAAAGCGACCCTCGGCGAGAACAAGAGCGCCATGGCCGACATCGTCGACTACACTGCTCGGGAGAAGGCAACGGTGCTACAGACCAAGATGTTCGGCGAGCTCGGAGCTGCCAACGTCGATGGCGCCCAGGCTACGTTCGACGAGCTCAAGAGCTTCTGCGGCGACCAAGCGAAGAGGCTCGACGACTTCATCGCCGTCGTCACGAACAAGTACAAGACCACGGATTCTCGTCGCTAAGAGCCGTTCGAGCAGGTCAAGGACATCAAGGTCAAGGAGCAGACTCCACCACCCTCCGCTCTCCCCCTCCCTGAACAGGTCAAGTTCCAGGTCGCTTTGGCGAGCTGGTACGAGGAGGAGTTCCAGGTGGCCATGAACGAGATCGCCGCCGTCTTCAACGCCTTAAAGTCCTGCGAGGACATCTGCGAGTACTACGGCATCAACAACACCGGCGGAAAGTGGTCGAAAGAGCTCCAAGCTGAAGTGTTCAACCTCGACGTGGGCAGCGATGAGATCGTGAAGGCCAAGTTCGGGCCACCGAAAGGCTTCCCCCGAGCTCACGAAAAAACGGTTCAAGGCAAAACCCTCCGCGACCTCAACCGCGTCACTTTCGAGTTCGAGGACCCTCTCCTAATGGCGCTTGTGCTTCGAGGTCCTCAACAAGAAGTACAACATCTACGGCCTCAAGAATAAGTACCTCCAGGAAACGTTCAAGGAACCTCCGAACCTTCACATGAACCTCGAGATCAAAGACGGCTGGCTCTGCGAAGTCCAAATGCTCTTCCGCAATATTCTCTTAATTAAGAAGGAGCTGCACAAGTTCTACGACGTCAACCGCGCCGACGGCCCCTTCGTCGTGGCCGGGAAGCTCTTCAAATCCCTCGCCGACACCGACGAGAAGCAACGCGACAAAGACTCAAAGTACAGGTCCATGGGCGAAGAAGGAGGGGGACTTTTAGAAATCGTCAAGTCCAAAGAAGCGCAGCTCGAAGAAGCTAAGAAGGAAATTGAAGACAATCACAAGGAAATCGAGCGGTTAAAAGAATCAACGTCGGAGAAAGACGCTGAGATCGCTCGACTGAAGAAAACGCCAGCTTCAACGAAAGTGGAGAAAGTAGATGAACCGCCGCCACCTCCAACAGGACATACACGATCGACCAACTGCGGTCTGGGATTATTGAGGGCGTCGACTCGACGGAAAAATAAAGCTATTTAAGTGACGAAGAGTTTCGGAAAGTTTTTGGAATGATGAGAGAGGAGTTCGAGGGGTTGGCGGGTTGGAGGAAAGTAGACATGAAGAAACGTGCAGGATTGTTTTAAGATAATCAAAATACAATTTTAATTTACAACACACAATGCACTTTCTCTGTTAAACTCCTCCCCCAAAACCTTCCCTATGCCTCGCCTGAGCCTCCCGAAATCCCCTCATCGCTTCGTTGAAAGTTCTCCTCGCATCTTCTGGGGTTGACGCTAACTGATCCACAAGGTCCACCCCCCCCCACCCCCACCTCCTCCTCCTCCTCCTCCTCCTCCTCCTCCTCCTCCTCCTCCTCCTCCTCCTCCTCCTCCTCCTCCTCACTCTCGTCCTCACTTTCAACGACTTCGTCACTATCCTCATCCAACCCCGGAAACTTCCCCTCAATCTCCTCCGCTCTCTTCTTCAAACAATCCCTATAATGCCTCGCGCACCCCCTCGTATCGCTGTGATCCTTCCCCAATATCATCTCCCAACCTTTCATGGCCCTAGCGCAATATTCGATAGCTTTGTCGTACTGTTTCAACCCGTCGTCGTAGCTCATTGCGATGTTCGCGACCGTTTCGAGGGTGGCCGGGTGCGTTTTGCCCAACGTGGTTTCTTTTTTCCCAGGCATTCGTGGTAGATCTCAAGAGCCTTCTCGCCTTTGCTCGATTCCAAGAAGACGTTGCCCAAATTGTTCATCGAGTCGAGTGTCTTCCAGTGGTCCGGTCCCAGTGCCCTTTCCGTCCCGGCCAAACTCTCCTCCAAAACTTTCAGCGCCTCCTCGAACTGCCCCGTATCGTTCAGGGCTTCTCTGAGGTCGTTCAGCGCGTCTAAAGTTACGTGGTTGTCCGCCCCTAACGATTTATTCGCCCGCTTGACCAAGTCTCTGAACAATTCAACTCTCCTCTCCTCGCTCATTTCCTCGCTGGCGATTAAGCTGTACGTCGCTTCGAGCGACTTCTCGCTGTTCTCCCCCAGCTTCTCCGTGAACCCGTCCCTCGCCCGCTCATAGTACTTCTCGCAATCCTCAAAGTCGAGGACTTGATTACACGCGTCGCACAAAGCTAAGCAGATATCCAGAACTCCCAGCTCGTCCGTCGTAGTCTCCATGACCTGAGGGGCAAGGAGCGGAGAAGGAGCGAAGCGACGATGTTAGAATGGATGGGGTAACACATTGTCATCTCGTTACTTCGCTCGCTGCCTCATCCCCAAAGCCCTCCTGTACACCACCACGCGAAGCGAAGGATCGTCAAAACAACTCTGGCTACACAGCGTCGCTAAAGCCTTGAGCTTCGCCATGTCTTCAATTCCAGCAGCGGTCGTAAGCTTCAGCACCTGCTGCTCCAAAGTCTCGCCCCCCGGTACCACCACGATACCCAGCAGGTCGAAGTAACCCTTCCATTTCAGGTACGGCGCCTCATAACAGTTGAAGAGATCCTGGAAGTACTTGTTGAACCCCTCCCCGCTGGCAAGCTGGCTCAGATTTTGGAGCGACGTCGGCCACAGGCCGTAGCCGCCCGTGGTGGTTTGCCACTTCCCCACATCGTAGCCCTCGATGGGCTTTCTGCAGAACGGGCAAGGATTGCAGCGGTCGATGAGCTTCTTCGTGCAAACCCTGCAGGTGGCCGCGTATCCACACGGCCTAAAATTAGCACTCGGCTCGTTTACTATACACACGCAGCACGTCGCATCTTCTAAAATCTTCGAAATCGTCTTCAAAGTAGTGGAAGTCGTCGTAGTTGTCGATTTTTGAGTCGTCGAAGTCGTCAAATTCTCCGCCGCTGATCCCTCGTTTTTCCCCTCTTCATCCTCCTTCTCCTCGTCCTCTCTACTGCGCTTCCTACTGGTTTCTCGGGCCTTCAACCTACTAGAACTTCGAATCGCTACAGGCTTGGACATCGTGGTACGTAGGTTTCAAGAAATCGACTGCTAATTTTTCTCAGGTTTCCGGCCCTCTAATTTCAGTCCAAGTCGATTTCCTCCCCCAACGTAAACAACACCAACCCCCGAAATGACCCCCTCAATTATCCAGACTATCATCGCCCTCTGCCTGGTCCAATTTCCATCAACGCACCCTTATAAACTCTTCCCTCACCTCTCAAAATCTGCGCTGGCTCTTCGCGATCCTTCCCTTCTTGACGACCGACGCTCGACCCTCGCACAGCTCGCAACCGAGGCCTCCTCCCTCCTCCTCCTCCTCCTCCTCCCCCCTTCCCCGGCCTCCGCCCTTGCAACCCTAACCCCGCCAAACCCCTCCAATCTCCAAAAGTTCGACCTCCCCCGTGACAAGATGACCGACATGCGCTTCGCTCTCGGAATGTCGTCCGGCATGAAGGACTACGAGGCCGAGGCCTCAACCAAGAAAGCCGAGCTCTTCTCCAAACTCCTCTCCTCCCTCCCCGCCTCCCCCTCCATCGTCGAGGTCGGAATGGGCAGCTTTCCGAACTCGAAGTTCTACCACCCCTCCTCCTCCTCGAACCTGGACATCATTGGCGTCGATCCCAACGACTCCATGAAGGGTTATGCTATGTCCAACGCCAACGATGCCGGACTCACCAAGAACGGCAACTCCGTCCGCATCGTCCACGGCGTCTCCGAGGCGCTGCCCTTTGACGACAACAGCGTCGACGCATGTGTCGTAACCCTAACATTTTGCTCCGTGCTCGACCCCGAAGCTTCAATAGCCGAGATCAAAAGGATCCTGAAGCCAAACGGAAAGTTCCTGTTCTGGGAGCACGTTCTGTCCCAAACCGATACGAACATGGCGAACTTCCAAAACGTCATGACTCTGACCCAGGTGAAGGTGGCCGATGGATGCCACCTCAATCGCAAAACCGGAGAAACCATATCGAACGCAGGCTTCAAAAAAGTCGACCTCGACTACTTCGAGCTCAAAACCTTCTCATACCTAAACCCCACCGTTGCCGGCATCGCCACCAAATGAATATATAAATAACATAATAAATAAATAAATTAACAACACACACACCCTTATAACATATAAAAGTAGTCGTCTTTTCCCCCCTTCTACATCTCCTCCTTCCTCCTCACACGTCCTTGAAAGCGTTGTTGACACTCGGCGGCGTAGCGACTTGCATGGCCTCGCTGAAAACCTTCATCACCCTCGACACGTTGTCAAACCTCAGCCTCTGGTCCCTGTCGATGCCCTCCATCTGGTGCCGAGTCTCCACGGCGTCCATCTTGATGCTGCTTATTGCGGCGTCCAGCTGGTCGGTCTTGCTCCTCAAACTCTTGCTCTCCGTCTGCAACGGAATAACCGCCTCGTCGACGCTCGACCTGAGCCTCACTTGCTGGGCCTGCAGCGTCGATAGGGCCTTCTCCAGCAGCTCCAGGTCGTCCATCCTCTGCTCCCCCGTGACTGTGAGTTCCGCCCTCTGCTTCGAGACCTCCGCGGAGCACTCGTTGATCCTGCCGAGGACAAAGTCCGAGGAGCGAAGCGACGAGTTAGTATGAAGTGCTTACTATAGCGAGAAGCGGCGAGCGAAGCGAGAGCCTAGGAGCGAAGCGACGAATTGAACGAGTCATTCCGACGAGCTCGTTCGGACTCGCTCCTCGTTGTATTTGTAACGCTTCGTAATCTCGCAGCTCCGCTCCTCGCTAGTATAAAGTGCTTACGATTACAATAGCTCGTCGCTCCACATCCTCGTAGCTTTCCTGGTCTCACCTGTTGACGATGGTCTGGCTCTGATTGTCCCAGTGCCTCTTCAATTCGTTAACCTCCTTAACCGTGTTCGCGTCGAACTTAACCTGCGCCTGCCTGGTCTCCCCCACCTGCTCCTTCACCACCGACACCTGCTCTGAGACCGTCGTGAGCCACGTGGCCGTCTGGTCCCCCTGCGACCTCAGCGCAGCCAGCTCCGCGATGATCGTGTCCTGTTTCTCCTCGATACGAGACACCCTGGTGGAGAGGCTTCCGAACTCGTGTATGACCTTGTCCACCGTTTGTTGGTTCTGCACCACTCTATTATCCGAGACGTCGATCCTCCTGAGAGAGCAGCGCCGTGTGTTAGAAAATATTGAGTCAACGATCGTAACATCTTACATAATTATGAATCCCACCAGCTCGTCGCGACGCTCCAAGCCCCGCCTACCTCCTCGCCTCGCTCCTCGCCGCGTCCACCTCGTGCATGACCACATCGCTCAACATTGCGAACGCGTTCTTCAAACTGATCATCTGCCCCAAGAAGTGCTCCAGGGTCATTTGCGTCTCCATCTCCAGCTCGAGCTGTTGATCGGCCTCCTTCTGCAGCTGGTTGATGCTTTTCTTCAGGTCGGAGGATCCGGTTGCGTCCTTATCCTTCTTGCTGGTCTTTGACGCTGCAATTGAATGTGTGGTCAGAAGTAAACATAAGTTAAACCATATTATACGTCGTCGCACGCATAATCGCTCACTCACCTCCATCCCCCCCCTCCCCTTTCACCTTGACACTCGCCTCATCGTGCCCCACATAATGGTGCGACGACGACCCCCCCAACGGCGGCTTGCTGTTTGCGTGGCCTCCGCTCCTCGTTCCGTGGTGCTTTGCCACGCTCGCCACCCCCACACTCCCCTCGCTGAACATGCTGCTGCTTCTCGTGGCCTTATTAGTTGTGCTGGTGGCACCATGGGTAGATTTCTTTTTCGTTGTCTTGCTTTTAGGTGTCAGGCTCTTCACGCTGGAGGTTATGCTGACGTTGTCGAGGTCGGTGTTGATGTGGGTGGGCGGGCGGGACGAGCTATGGAGGTGGCTCATGGAGGGTTATGGAGGAGGGCGTAGGGCAGGAGCACGGATGAAATTGTACCTATGTGTGAAGGTTTTACTAGCAGCCAGGGGGTGATTTGGGAGTTGGCTGGCGGGGAAACTGGTAAAGGGGTCGCGTCAGGAGCGAATTTGGTTTAATTAGTTCACGATTTAGGTTTTTACAACAAGGAGATCTGGTTTACCACCCCAGCGATTTCGCCACAATATCAAGCAACCTCATTAAATCCTCTTCCCGTTCCCGCACAACCCAACCGCCCCCCCACCCTATTACCCCCATTCCACTTATCTCCACCCTACCAACCTTCACCATTCCACGCACTCCCCAATCCCACCTTTCTCCCCTTCCTGTACAACTATTCCTCGAACACAACTGCTGCCCCCCCTATCCCCCACTACCATGACCGAACTCCACCCCTCATCCCACCCCTCATCCTCTCAAAATACCACCCAGAACACTGCCCTATACGAAACCCAGCAGTCCGCCATAATGCCTCAACAAACTGATCAGAGAATCACTCATCAACAACCAGAATCCTATGCCCCACACTACATCCACTCTCATGATATCTACCCTCCAACTCACTCTCAACATCACTCTCAGCAATCTCCCTCTCCCCCCCCTCAACTCTTCCCTCTCTCCATATCCTATCTTTCCTCAACTCCAGCTTCATTAATGTCACTTTCAAGGGAATTAAAACCTGAAAGAGAAAGACTCAAATTCGAAGGAGTAGGTGAAGAACTTGACTTCAGATGGAACCGTATAGTCGTACCCAAAAAGAACAAGTATTTTAAGAGGAGCAAGGTGAGAGCACTGGAAATGGGAGTGTGAGGCGGATCTGACATGGCTTTATTCCCACAATATTCTCACAATATAACACAATATAATCGCAGACACAGGAAGTCAGAGAATTCGGAAGACGAGAGCATCATGCCAACATAAAGAAAGGTGAGAAACGCATCTTTGTTGCTTCGTTCCTCGTTGTCGTCGCTTGCTTTCTGCTTCGCACTAACCTACATTCTAAACTAACTCGTCGCTTCGCTCCTCGATACACTACTTCTGCTTAGAATCCATGAAATGGCACCGTCCTCCAAACATGGACAACTGGGTAAAAAACCTCTCCGCCCTCTCCAACGCCAAGGTGCCGAAGGGCTGGAGGCCGGAGCTACCCGTGCACGCGCTTCCGAAGAAGTTGAGGAGGGAGATGTGTTTTACGGAGAGTACGGAGCATTTGAAGGAGAAGAAGAAAAAGGTGAGGCGAGACAGGGGTTGAACGACCAAGGGTGGGGGAGGTGGTGGTACCCGTGTGCGGGTTTGGTTCGCGAGCTCCGCTCGCGCCTCGTGAGAACCGCCCCCCCCCCTCCCCAACGTCCACCCAACACAACAAAACACTAACACAACTTTCACAGCGCCCCAAATCCGCCGTCCCTCGACCGACGCAAAAGCAAAACCAACCCCCCGCCATCACCGCCAAGAAGCGTCCAATGTCAGCTTCCGCCAACCTCCAACGCCGCCACCGCCCCTCCTCCACCTCAAACTCCTCCAAAACTACTACCCGCCGCACCCCGCGAAAGACCGCCGACACATCAACAATCCAACCTGAAACAACGTACCCCTCACCCGAAACAACCCTCTCCACTGCCCTCACCTCCTTCTTCTCCTCCCTCACCTCCTTCGACTCAAAAATGCATCGAACCCAAGCAACACAACGACTTCTAATGTCCCGTCTCGAAGCTTCCATAATCGTATTTGAATCGAGTTAATCCTTGTACGGAAATTCACGAGGAGGAGGGAGGAGGGAGAGGAGGAGGGAGGGGATTAAAGGGGGGGGAGAGGGTGATTTAATCAATTTGCCGAGTAGTCAGTGGAGGGAACCTTGGCATTTCGGGAAGGTGAGATTTAATAAATAAATTAATGATGAGTGCGCAGGCTGACGCTGATTACGTATAAGAGACTAACACCCAACCACGTAAAGCCGAACGCGTACGTCTCCCCGGTTTTGCAGCATAAGATGGAAAAGCAAGATAAAAAGTTCAAGGTATAAACGTCCCGAGGAGCGAAGCGACAAGCTGTGTATACGATACTAGCACGAGTATTAACGATTCTATACTAACTCGTCGCTTCGCTCGCCCGCAGTTCAAAGCAAATCACCGCCGTCCAGGATCCGCGAAGAACCCCTCAAAAAAATTGAAGGAATACAGGAACACCACCAGAGAGCGAGGCGTGAAGACCGAGCGACCCTGGAGCGCTCCCACCACGAGGAAACCCTCTTCTCAGAAGAAAATGAAGGTGAAGAGGTTCTACGTGAATTTGGAGAACGTGAGCGTCGGGCCGGAGAGCACGCTCGAGCTGCTCGTGAAGCTGGCAACGGCGCTGAAGCCGAGTGGTAGCAGCACTGTGCTGCCGTTTGTGCTGAATTTGAACCTCAAGAGGAACCAGCTGGACGCAACGATTTTGAAGTTTTGGAGCAAGGTGAGTGAGTGAAGTGAGGGAGTGAGGAGGAGATTATAACGAATTAAATTCTAACTAAATGAGCCGTCGCAGGGAGCAAGCGAGTTCTTGAGGCAGGTGCTCATCCACCCTGGCGTGGAGGGCGTCGACATGCAGTACAACGGTGCCCCGCTTTCCAGCACTACGATGAATACTTGCACTGACCAGACGGTCGACAAGACGGTCGACTACACCGCCGACTTTGAGGACGATGAGGACGAACAGGAGGACGACGAGGTCGCAGCCTTTACGTCCCTCTCCTTGGAAAACGTCGACGACATTCCCGGCACCCTCTCCCGCCCCTCGTCCTCCTCCCGAGAGGTCGTGAACCTCGCGCTCGAGCAGCGCAATCTGCTCCACCGAGCGAGCGGTTCGCCCCCCCTCGTTGACCTGTTTTTGAGCGAGCAAGACGACCAAACTCGTCAGAGGACCGTGAACCTCGCCTCTCCCGCCCCGCCCACCGAGCATGAGGTAAAAACGATGAACTGAAAGGCAATATTATTTATTTATTTACTGCACGATTCGCGATTCTTACAAACAATAATATACACACCGCAGATAAGGACAGCTCGCACTCGTCGCATGACCTTCTCCCAATCCGGCTACTTAACCGAACCTCCTCGAACCACAATCGTCCCCTCCGCCGGTCTCAACCCCACAGAGGACACTCTCCTCCCCTCCTTCAACAAACTCATGGACACGATCGACAACGCTGTAGACTTCACCGATTTAAACGAACTCAGCAGCGAGCTTATTGATGGGGGGTTGTTGTTTACTACGGAGAGTATGGAGTTAGCTAAAGAAAGGCATAAGGGAATCATGCATAAGAGCAACTTTCGAATGAAGGGTTTGAAAGCTCAAGGCTAGGTCAACACCAAAAAAAAACAAACACACATTACTACTCTGAAGCCTGAAAATCTTAATTTTTGCCTTTGTTGCTATGATATTCAAGTTTTGGGGTTCGTGTTATGTTTATGTTTAATGGTAATGGTAATGGTAATGGTTATGGTTATAGTTATGGTTATGGTTATGGTTATGGTTATGGTGAAGAAGTTGAAGAGATGGTTATGGTTATGGTTAT
>BLQM01000067.1:0-17641 GCA_012489335.1 Triparma laevis f. inornata
GTCTTGAACTTACAACCATCTACATCACATGTGTGCCAGGCTACATCGATATCGTGTTTGCTTCGTTTGTGTTGTTTGAGACTACCACCTTCCTTTGTCTTGAACTTACATCCATCTACATCACATGTGTGCCAGGCTACATCGATATCGTGTTTGTTTTGTTTGTGTTGTTTGAGAGTACCACCTTCCTTTGTCTTGTACCCACATCCATCTACATCACATGTATACCAGACTACATCGATATCGTGTTTGATTCGTTTGTGTGTTTTGAGATTACCCCTTTTCTTTGTCTTGAACTCACAGCCATCTTGATCGCATGTATGCCAGACTACACCGATATTGTGGACGTTTTGTTTGTGTTGTTTGAGACTACCCCCTTCCTTTGTCTTGTACCCACATCCATCTACATCACATGTATACCAGACTACATCAATATCGTGTTTGATTCGTTTGTGTACTTTGATACTACCCCTTTGCTTTGTCTTGTACTCACAGCCATCTACATCACATGTGTACCAGGCTACATCGATATCGTGGATGTTTCGTTTGTGTTGTTTGAGATGACCCTTTTGCTTTGTCTTGTACTCACAGCCATCTACATCACATGTGTGCCAGACTACATCGATGTTGTGGACGTTTTGTTTGTGTGTTTTGAGATGATCCATTGTCTTTGCCTTGTACTCACAGCCATCTACATCACATGTGTGGTGCCAATCTATCTTGGACATCTGATGGTTTGGGTTGGTCGTTACCAGATCGGGGCGACAGACGTTCAAACGCACCTGTGGCCATGGGTGCGTTGTGTGTCACCTCACCATTACTACGTATTCTCGAATCACGAATCTTTGATACAGGTTCGTTTTCTTTTAGATACCTTCGCAATTCATCTTCGGACATCTCACGCATACGTTTAAGTTTATCCTTTCCATCGTCGGTTAACCCAAAACCATCCACATCATCATCCGAATCAATCTCCTTTTCATCATCGCCTTCATCACCTGTAGCCAAACCTGTATTATCGGACAACTCCCCCTCCTCCTCGATAGGAACCAGGCCGGGAACCGGGTTATCACTAGGTTTCATTAAACCTGACATTATATACAATAATCACTCAAAATAAATTATGATATTTGTGTAATCTCGCTCAAATATCATACATATCAACAACCTATATTCGTCCCGTGAAATATCCGGCTTTGATTTTCGCATCAATCTCCACATGGGCCCTCATGCGGAGTCCCCTCTCCCACACACCCCTGCGCGTAAATGTTGAGGGGCGTCTTTTTTTGTGAAACGGATGATGAGTGATAAAAATCTAAACTAATCGCGACGTATTTAGGATTGTGAAAATATATGGTACTGTTAACCGTTCTCCGGTCCATATATCGCCTTTCTCAACTCATTCACACACCACACCGATCACCCGTCAATTGTCAACCTTTATCGCTCTTTGGAGTTCACCGATCGCCTTTCTGAGCTCGTCGTTCACCCTCTTCTGCTCATCCATCGCCCTCTTCTGCTCTCCCCTCTCCCTCGTGAGCTCCTCCACCTGCTTCCTCAAATCCTCGTCCTTCACTATCCTCCGTGCCAGCGGATTCTCCGACATCTCCAACCCGCCGGCATCCAAGGAGTCGGAGTTGGACTCGGATCCTATCGTACCAGAGGTCTCCCTGCGAGGTCGGGAGTCGATGAAGCGGTGGTTGCCCGAGAGGACGGCCAGGCAGATCCGTCGGAGGAGGTAAGCTTGGAAGATACTGAGGATACAGATGATCTCTCCGATTGTCCACATCTGACTCAGCTGATCCTTCCCATCGATCCTCCCGAGGGACAGGCCGAGAGTCAGCATGATCAAGGAGGTCGCGAAGGAAAGGAACTCGGTCTTGGTCACCCGAAGCTTGACAACATCGACGATGCTCGTCCGGGCAATCCGGAGGTAGATTTGACCCGCTATTAGGGTGAGGAGAAAGACACAGGATTGAGCCGTAGCTACCCACATCCTCTGGCGAGAGTCGTTCTCGTAGGTCGCCGAGAGCCTCATGAAGTCGTTGTAGGTGAGGTAGGGGAGGTGTTGATGGTGACGATGTCCTCACTTGCCCTCCTCACAGCTTCCCCGCGACTCAAGTAGGTCGTGGAAGAATTGTAGACCGGGAAGGAGGCGATTCCGTCCTCCAGATCAAGCCTGTAGTCCTCGTAGATGTTGTCCTCGTAGCTCCGGTGAGACTCGGCAATGTAGGGAGTGTGGGTCTCGTAGTCTTCGACCATCCTGAGCCAATCCGAGAGTCCCCTGAGACTCTCGAGGCCGAAGAAGAAGATGATGGGGGTGGCCGCCACAAAGTGGGTGGTGAGTCGGAGAGAAGTCTGGAGGATCTTGTCATCGTACTCTCGGAGGAGGGCCTTAGTCATCGGCTGAAAGAGACCCTTGTATAGGACGAGATATAGCAGGCAAGAGACTCCGAGAGAGAAAGCCAAATTTAGAAAAATAAACCACAACTCAGAGGTCTCGCAATATCTCTCCAACAAACTAAGGGTCCCCAATGGTAAAACCAAGACAAGTCCCAGACGGAGAGGAAGCTTGGACGCATTGGGGTGCAGGGTGAGGGCCCACAGGACGAGACAGAGGAAAAAGAGGATGGGTACGAAGACAAGACCGGTAAGATAAGTCCCCAGGTAATCCGAAAGAAGCCAATTGAGCCCCCCCAGGAGGAGCATGAGGACGTTGACATACGCCAAAGTCGTCGTAACGAGAGATAATGGAGAGGGTGGGGGTTAAAGGGGTGGAGAGAAAGAAAAGGAGGGAGAGAGTAAAATAGATAGACAATGACAAAGTTTGTTTGGGCAAATGTATTGATTTTCAAATATATAAAATCACCAGGGGGTTGTCCGCTCGTCGTCATTATATGTGAACGGAAACCCTAACAGTACCATTGGGGTTCAAAGAATGTAGAAGCTGGTGTCTGATAGGACTCTGACTACTATCGTTCGTTCCCTCCTCTCTTGTACCAGTAGACGTCTCAAGGTTTGTAGGGGGTGTATTGAGAGTCCTTTCTATTCTATCCGAAAGAGGAGCAAAACCCCCAAATTCATCCGCCGACTCATCCGAGTCCACCGATTCATCAGAATCAGATTCCACCAACTCGTCCAAGTCCACAGATTCATCCGATTCCACAGATTCATCCAGTTCCTTGGATTTTCGCGTACTCAAGACCTTGTGTTTGTTTCGTTTGTGTGTTTTGATATCACCCGTTTGCTTTGCCTTGTACTTACAGCCATCTACATCACATGTATACCACACTACATCGATATCGTGTTTGTTTCGTTTGTGTGTTTTGATAACACTCTTTTGCTTTGTCTTGAACTCACATCCATCTACATCACATGTGTACCACTTTACATCGATGTCGTGTTTGGCTTGTTTGTGTCGTTTGATAGTACCACCTTCCTTTGCCTTGAACTCACAGCCATCTACACCACATGTGTACCACACTACATCGATATCGTGTTTGTTGCGTTTGTGTGTTTTGAGATCACCCCTTTGCTTTGTCTTGTACCCACACCCATCTACATCACATGTGTACCATTCTACACCGATATCGTGGATGTTTCGTTTGTGTCGTTTGAGAGTACCACCTTCCTTTGCCTTGAACTCACAGCCATCTACATCACATGTGTACCAGACTACACCGATATCGTGTTTGTGTTGTTTGTGTGTTTTGAGATCACCCCTTTGCTTTGTCTTGTACCCACACCCATCTACATCACATGTGTACCAGACTACATCGATATCGTGTTTGTGTTGTTTGTGTGTTTTGATACCACCCTTTTGCTTTGCCTTGTACTTACAGCCATCTACATCACATGTATGCCACACTACATCGATATCGTGCATATTTCGTTTGTGTCTTTTGAGATTACACATTTGCTTTGTCTTGAACTCACACCCATCTATACCACATCTGTGCCAATCTATCTTGGACATCTGATGGTTTGGACTGGTCCAGATGTTATTGGCTCTTTTTTTAGTCCGAGAGGTCGTTGGAACTCGGTGGGACTTGTAGGCGGGGGCGGATCTCCCTCGCGGACACCGAACCCCGTTACCAATAGGTGAAGGCTATCGGATAATCAAAGAAAAATGCCTAAAATAAAAATAGATGGGATCGCGCAGATAGGAGAGGAGTCAAATGTCTAATATCAACCACCCCTCCGTCGGATCGACTATCTAGATCCTCGGAAGCAGATGCGACACGCACAGGTGTGACACTGGTGTGGGGTGGTGTACGTTGGCGGTACGTTGGTTGGTTGGACGGGATTCGATGCGGTAAATTCCTTGGAAAATAATAAATCTTTTTTGCCCTTTACACAAGATGTACGTACCCAATCACTGTTTAAAATGAACTGTCTCCTTGGTGTACGAACTATTTAGCCAACCATTCCCATCTACATTCGAACAACGTACCAGAAACACACAAAAATCAGTTGCTAATTCTTCCCCCACCCACCCCCTTTTGCTAATTCTTCCCAACTCCTTTTACTAACCCCCCAACCATAGAATGTCATCTCTTACGAACTCCGCGTTGTGTACTGCGTCGGATATCACTCACATTGGTAAAAGGGTTGTTAACTGTTAAACGAATACTACGACAACAGTATACATTTGACATGTCTACACTGAAACCCTACGTAGTTATGTAAGTAAAATATTCTTTATACGCTAAAAATACTATTTTTTGAGACATCATGAAATGGTATAAATATATTTATACTTTTAGGAGTATCGTGATGGATGATAAGGATGAACTTATAAAGGAATTGACAGAGAGAAATTCTAAATTGGAAGAGGAACTCGAGGCGACAAAAGAGCATCTCAAGAAATACACAGCACCTTCCAGGAACAGGAAGTACTATGAGAACAACAAGGATATTGTAAAGGAGCGAAGTAGAATTTACAAAAAAACTACAAATTACAAATCCACACCGGAACAAGTGAAAGAGTATGCAAGAAGAGCATACTTGAAAAGAAAAGAGAAACTTAAAAAGGAATTGGAAGAGAAACAGAATGTTGAGAATATATAGACTGTGCGTAAAAACCATATAAATATATATCTTTAGGAAGTATACAATGAAACGGAAGAAGAAAGAGACGGATACGGATCCTCCTGGAAGTATAGGAAAATGCAAGGGTATCTCACTGCAAAGCAAGCACGTGAACTTTACGGCGTCTCAAATGCGACGCTACGTAGATGGGATGCAAAATGTACTGTCGGTGTGCATAGGACACCTTCCGGACGAAGGCGCTACGCTCCGGTCCGCCATGCGGTCGGTTGCGACGATGGTACTGATGATGTCCAAAAGAGGAGCGTCTATCACCATAGAATATCCTCGTACGCCCAGAAAGATGATCTCAACCGTCAAGTCATGTGTACGCGACACAAGTTCCCTAACCACACAGTTATTCAGGATGTGGGTTCGGGAAACAACTGGCGTCGCCGTGGCCTTACGACCATTCTGGAACAGGCGGTGCGAGGAGAACTCCGAGAAGTTGTGGTTGCCCACAGAGACCGACTCTGTAGGTTCGCATACGAACTCATCGAGTCTGTTCTCAAACTCCATTCCGTCAAACTCGTGGTTCTCGATCAAACAGCATGTTCACCAGAAACAGAACTCGCACAGGATCTCATGTCCATCGTCCACATTTTCTCATGCAGGCAAATGGGGAGACGCCGTTACAAAAAGCAGCGTCATGGGAATGAAGAAAGTGAGGTTTGTGCCGACCAAGGATCAGCAGGTTCTGTTGAAGGAATGGATGGGAGCGAGCAGGTTCATGTATAACCGCACTGTCCACGTGATTGAGAAGGAAAAGCAAAAGGTGAATTTCTTCGGGATCCGCGACCGTCTGGTTCCCAAGAAGAAATTGAAGGAACGGGACGCGTGGTTGTTGCAAACGCCCAAGAATGTTCGTGCGGCCAGTGTTAAGGACGTGATCACCGCATACAAATCCGCCTTCACGAATATGCGACAGGGCCACATCAAGCGGTTCCATATGCGGTTCCGATCCAAGAAACATGAGACCAGTGAATGGCTCAACATACCCAAATCATCAATCGCGCCAACCGAAGATGGAAAGGCCGTGTATATGTTCAAACGGCGCATGAAATCCCCGCTTACCCTGAAGGGCGATACGCTAAAGTCTGTCGATCATGACTGCAAAATACACCATAACAAAGAGACGAACCGATGGTATTTACTGATTCCCGTGAAACACTCCGTGGCCGAAAACCAAGGCACGCGAAAACCGATTGTTTCCATTGACCCGGGAGTCAAGACCTTCCTCACTCTGTACGATCCCACTGGTACCGTAACGAAGTTCGCACACGATGACATGAAGGCCGTCATTGTCCCCCATTACCTAAAGACGGACGGACTCATCTCCGCGGCGACCAAATGTAAGTCCAAGAAAACCAAACGGAACTTGAAACTTCGCATCGCCATTCGAAGGGAGAAAGTGAAGAACCGCGTACATGACATGCACACCCGTGCCGCAAAGCATCTTGTCACGAACTACGATACCGTTCTCATTCCGGATATGGGAACGAGTCATATGGTAAAGAGAATGTTCGGGAAAACCAACCGACGCACCCTCCTTGGGTGGTCTCATTACCAGTTCATTCAGCGTCTGACCTATTACGGACAGAAGCACGGATGCAACGTGCAGGTGGTCACGGAGGAGTACACGTCCAAGACGTGCGGGGCGTGCGGAACGCTTCATCCAACCTTAGGAAATGGAGACATGTACTGCTGCAAGAAATGCGGTACATGCATCGACAGGGACACCAACGGTGCCCGAAACATCCTGTTGAAAAACATGGAATAGGCGTGGCTCAGGCCACGTACAGGGGTAGTTACTCCCCTTTAAACACACTTTCACATAGGTGGCTATGTTCGCATGGCCGCATGGACGGGATTGTTAGTTTGGTTCAGTGGATTGCCTCGGTGATCCGTTGTTCGCATCTAACTTTCACCTAAATGTATACCTTTGTGCAAGCAGTGAGTAACGGTGTGCAGTGCTGATTTTTCACCATATGGTTCGCTATATATGGTGAATGATGGGGGGTGGGGATTTGCGGCGGGATATTCATGCATGTATACGACGCGTTGGGTGGATGATGAGAAGGTTGTTAACAAGTTGTTGTGTAATATGTTGAAAAGATATGAAAATTTTCATGAAAAAGACAAATGATTGTTGTGTCGGTTGTGTCGGTTGTGTCGGTTGTGTGTCCGCGGAATCCTACCACCACTAGAAACTCTTGCGGCAGTACGGACAGGATGCGAATTTGTTCGTGATTGACTCATAACATGTGCTACAAATCAGATTATCACAGTTCTTTTGCTCGCAATACTGAAATAACTCTACGTTGGGACCTGTCGTGGGGTCGACCGCATGTTCCGACGTGAAGCAAATGTCACACCTGAGATTCTCGTTATCGGACATCAACAATTTAATGTGTTTACAATTATGCGATTGTTTATCAATCCCGGATGCTCTCATAAAGGTGAACTCCGCACATTGACAGTTGTCTCGAGTAACTAGTGACATCAGTTCCTTTTCCGTTAGAGGCCAGTACTCTATGCCGTCAACGGTTGTAACCTCAACATCAGGACACGTCATGCAAAATGAATCAATTGCATCCCAATCCATGCTAAATTCCAAGCCTCTGATTTTCAAGTTTACTTTCTTTTGGTAAAGATTCACGACCGCCTGCTCGTCAACCCAATCCACCACCCGCCCGTTCCTGTGCCGACGGGTGTATTTCCCTCGGGTATTGTCCCAGTTAGCCTCAGCAGCCGCTCTATATCTCCATATAGGTTCCGGATACACAAATTTGTAACCTGCCTCTGATTGGGGGTCTTCGCGGAAGGTTGGGTTGATCGTTTGGATATCCTTGGACGAACCATTTGCGATTGGTCGAGTCACATCAATCGACTCGGGACAAAGTATAAAGTCCATTGTGTGAATTTACAAGACAGTGAAGGTGTTTTTTCCAGAAAGGGTTTTTTAGAAAAAAATCATAAAAGGGAAAACATAAATGGGGTAATTTATCATAAAAATGGATTTCTCATATTCTCAGATTAGAGTGGTGGTCCCGCACCGATTTGGCTGTGCGTCCGTCGCGGATGTGTGCGATGCGATCTTCAAAATGAAAGGAACCTCGTATCCGATCCCAACATTTACATCCGAGACTGAAGGGACCCGGGTCCTTTTTATGGCTACCGAACAAGCAGATGTGCTCCTCTTGCTGCGCTCGATCGGTCAGAAACCAGTCGTCCTGTCGACTAGGAAAGTACCCGCAACAGATCTCCTGTGCGAGTGTCCGAATTGCGGATGGATCATTTCAAACCTGGATTGTATGAGATGCAAGACCTAGAGATGGATAATTTGAAGTGTCAAGCGCAATACTTTGAGAACAAAAAACAGGTTTCTTTTTTCTTTTCAAATAACTTCTCTACGACCGCCAACAAACTCTCAAACGATTCTTCCCTCTCTTCTCTCTTCCTCCCCCCCCCCACCTACCACACGCGTGCACCCTAATCAATCTCGTGCATGGCCGTGGCGATAGACTCGAGCGGCACCGGCAAGGTGTTGATGGGCTGATCAATTTCTGGAACATCCGCATCGGACGACTCGTCAACATCGGACTCGCCCGCATCGTACTCATCGGTATCAGACTCATCGGTATCAGACTCATCGGTATCAGACTCATCTGCATCAGACTCATCCGCATCAATCGCGCGCTGGCACTTGCCACAGCCCTTGGTCGCATACCGGCACTTACTGCAACCCAGTTTGTTGCCACCGGCTCCATTCGCGTTGGTTTCACGGTCAATCGTCGGCTTGCTCTTCGAGTCAGCCTTCTGTGCCGTGAGATCTTTTTTGATCACAGTGGGTGGATCACCAGTGGCAACACCAGTGGCAACACCAGTGGCAACACCAAACGCCTCGCGCAACGCAATGTTAGCCAGGCGGGCTTTCTCGATTCACTCTTTCTTATCGTCTTCCGGGAGAGGCTTCCACAACACCGAGACTTGCGTAAGATAGTTGCCGGAAAACTTTTCCTCTTTCAACTCAGCGCATGTTTTTTTCATAAAGAGTCCATATCCGGTAATAGTGTGCTTGCGAGCCCGCTTGGGGTTCTGGGGATCATCGTTCGTGCCACCAGTCGACTTCTTGGACTTCTTCGTCTTCGGGGTTGACAATATAAAGCCCCTGTCAATTTTGGCAAAAATGCCATCAAGCTTTTCCAACTCCTGGTTGGATAAATCGGCCTTCATGACGTCGTCCATGTATTTGAAGTACGAACTTATCTTTTCGGGGGCGTTCCTGCCAATGCGGATAGATTGAATGCGTTCGTTCAAGGCGTCCATGATGTTTTTATTGCTTTTTTTACTTTTTGCGGTTTTTATCCAGAGGTTGGGTTTTTATTTTCAATCGCGATAAAAAACCCAATCTCTGGATAAAAACCGCAAAAGCCAAATCATGACAGCGGGCATACAAACCTTACTCGTTACCGACCCAAAGTCTTGGACGAAGGAATCCATTGCGACGGAACTCTGTATTCGGCTACCGCGTGGCGGTGAGATCGACAAACAGTACTATCTGTTCTTGGAAAAACTCTACTCCATCAAGTATCAGATCCCAAGCAAAATGCGTGTCCTCTACGCCGAATCATTCAAAGAACTATCGGCGACGCTAGGTATTAGGACGATTCCTACCAATCGCCATGAACTCGGGAACCAAGTGTTCGCGAACCTCTACGACCATTGCCTGGTTCATGACATTGGACTCACACACTTGAGCCGGGAGAAAGGTTTCCCGGTGATAACCAAATCATGGATGTTTCGCCAACTCGCCAAAGAAACGCCTACAAATCGCGACCTAAAGACCGTTCGTGATCCCGCGAAAACCAACTGCCCGAGTTTGGTAGCCGCCAAAAAGTTCTCTCATGCGAAACCCATGGACATACACATTCTAACCGAATTGTTTCATTCCAAGGTCACCCTCCCGTCCGCCCATTACAAGTTCATCCACAACCACCTAGTCAACAAGGGGGTGAAAGAGATATCCGAGATACTCGGTATCCACAGACTATGTAACCGACGATTCGCCGCGCCCTCACCGATCGCATCATTGTGCCCAACTTACAAGAGCAAATGTGCGGTATCCGACATCGAGCCATACCATGTGATCTCGCACCACATTAATCAAGACCACGCGTCTAACCTGCTAGATATCGTCTACCTCGGTTTATACCAACACTGCGTCTCAAATGCCCTCGACCTATCTGACCTAAAGTCTAACGACACCTTTCCCCGGATCACAGTTCATTGGTTCACGAGTAAACTCGCCGCCAACTCGCCCTCGCCCCACGACACAGACCGCGTCCAAGATCCCGCGAACCAGAAGTTTCGCAACCTCGTCGCCTTCAAGCGTTATGACCACTCCCATCCACCCGATGTAGAACTCCTAACACTCCTTTATTCCCACCACACCCAACTGAGACAAAAGGATTACGAGTTTATTAAGGATAGGGTGAAACGGTTGCAGACCCCACCAACACCC
The DNA here is from genome assembly GCA_012489335.1 of Triparma laevis f. inornata. NCBI lineage: Eukaryota > Bolidophyceae > Parmales > Triparmaceae > Triparma > Triparma laevis. The sequence goes on from BLQM01000067.1 coordinate 10,613, forward strand.
CCGCCGCCGACTGAAAATGCCATCGTGGCGAAACAACAGGTCAAAACCGCCATCACCGCCTATTACGCAAAGCGTGGGAAAAAAAGGGGGTTCGACCCTAACGGGACTACGACGCGAAAGACGCGACTGACGTTCGCGGAAAAGAAGGATTTGAGCCGACAGAAGGGGATCGGCTTTCTCGGCGAGGAACCGATTCACTCGTTTCAGGTGCTTGGATTCGGCGGAGACCATCTCAGCGTAGTCGATGGTGAGGAGGACAAGACGGTGGTGCTCCCCAAGCACGTTCTCAAGAATTTCGTCGAGACCGAACTTGGGCCCAAGTCGAGAAAGCGAACGCAAAACAACCACACAAACAGGAAAACTCAGATCAAGCGGTGTTTGAACCCCACCCGGTTACTCGTCCGCGATCAATACCTTATGCTCCCCAACGCAAAGGTTTTGTGTGTGCGCTTACCAAACAGATCCTACGAAGCGGTTCTTCTTGAGAGAATAACAGTGGACGAGAGGGATGCGATTCAGGATGAGTTGTTCAAATCATACGAAGCACGCGATGCCGATATATTGAGAGATTTGGAGGAGGAGGAGTTGGACGATCTCAATACGTGTTACTTGGATGATATTTGATTGACATAAGAGGGAAACAATTTATTCACAAACATTTTCGCTCTTTCTTCTTAAAATACTCGGTCCTCGTATCCCACGTCTCTCGCTGCTTTCCAAACTCAACCAACGCACCCATCATCCGTCCGCTATCGATACATGTCTTTTCAATTTGGTTCGCCAACTTATGAATGGCCGTCTGAAGTCCACGCAAATGGTCGCCGGCCATCTCCTCCTTCTCCAGGACACCGAATATCATTACCAGACCCGTTTCGAAGACTGTCATGTCGTATTCTCCGTACTTAAGCATGATGCGTGTGGACTTGGTGGCGATGAATTCAAATCCCGCTCTCACGCACACTCCTCGTATGTTGTCTTGATCCATGACAAAGGATTTGTCCTCGAACATCGACACCGTGGTCATCTGATTACATAGCCGATAACAAGTCAGTGGATAAAGACCACCACTGAGACGGTGAAAGCACCGCATCAACACACGAACGTTTGATAAACGTCCGCGAACAGTCAAGAGGAATTTACCCGACCGTTTTTGACGCAAGTTCCATTTCAACAGCGGGTCGTGTGGTGGGTCGTGTGGTGGGTCGTGTGCCCAAGCACCCGTTTCCGTTTCCTCTCCATCATCATTGCGTGTACCGCGTGCGATGTATCTCACGAAATCATCAAAGTTGTCAGTGCTCACGTCCGCGAACACCTGTGTGTCTCCACATACAAAGGATGTTCTGATGTTGGACAAGTCAAATATTTCCTCTGGCGCGGACGTCTCATCCGACACCACCACATCCGACACCACCTCTGCGTGGTAAAAGTCCATCAGTTCTTTGACTTGGTCTTCGTCTCCCAGGATAGGAATGTAGGGAAAGAGACGTTTCAACGGGCTGCGTACGGTGCGAGTGGCGGTCACGGTCAGTCCCTGCATTCGCAGCACCCGTTCGGTCATATCTTTGAGGTACTTTCCTCCCGGAGCCATTCCGTGTTTCCAGTTCATTTGGGCGAAAGCCATGAGAACCGATATCCCCCGAACAACCGTGTTGGAGTAGTGGATCCATCTCACAACATTATTTTTCCCTTCAACCCCATAGGCCCGGAGATTGAGTCGCAACAAGTGTTGATCGAATACCAGTGCACGGTCCCAGAGGGTTTCGTCAAAACAAGACGACCAGTCCAGTTCTTCCAATTTGAAGGATTCCAAGTCGGGGGCGTACTTGGCCAGGTCAACTGTTTCTAACCCCCTTATGTATTTGAAGGCTTTGTAGAGGTCTCGGGTATTGATCTCAGACCTGATGTTTTGGATTTCATCGTGGCCTTTCCACATGGATACGTTGGATAGGATAATCACGGCGATGCATGCCTTTCTCCTGTTTCGCCTTGGTGCGATGTTGGACTCTTTGAGAAAGGAATCCCATAATACACCCAAAGAGTTGATGATGTACTCATCCATCACATAGCGATCAATGAGTGCGTTGACGTCCATAGAGTAATCACGATCCCGGTTCGTGATCGACCCAGGTGGCTTTTTCGGCGAGGCGGAGTGGTTTATCCACCGTTCAAGCCCTTTTCCTGAGGATGAAATGGTTGAGACCGGGACTGTTCTAAGGGCAATACTGTTGTAGGTAATATCCCTCTGATCTCCGCAGTGGACACATTCCGCGTACCCCAACATGTGGTGTTGAACCCAACTACATTCGCACAAGGTCGAAACCATTGCGCGTGTGGGTTGAGATAGAATTAAGTGAAATTGCAAATAAAAACCATTATCTGACAAAAAATACCCTTTTTTGTCATTAAAAAACCCCAAGGGGTTTTTTTGTACTTTTTTTTCAAATAAATGTATTTTTGCTTTTTCGGGTTTTTTCGATGTTTATGTTTTAGTTTTTATTACACCGCGTTAACAACCCACGCCCCACCACCACCACCACCACACCACACCCCCCACACCCCCCACACCACTCCCCACCACTCCCCACCACACCACCCCCACCACCTCAAACAATCTCCATACTACCAGCAGTGTTTTGGAAATGTTCGATAATCGAATCCGTCTCTCCCCTATCCACTTGACTATCCCGTCTTCCCCGCGACCCTTGGAGAAAGAGAATGGAAATAATTTCAGATAAAGCAAGGATCCAAACACAGCATGAATTCACCCAAGAAAGTCCAATGACAAACGGACTCGCTGGTCCTTCTTCCATAAGTCCGAACATCAACACATTACCAAAAAGAAGGATTCCCAGTAAAACCATTTGAAGTTTCAGTTTGAAGGAAATATTAGTGAAACTCGTGGCTTCCCAGAGACTGATCTTCATGGTAGTCACAGGAAGGAAAAATAGTCTGACCACTAGAAAGAGGAAGAGCATTATACAAATCGATGTTTGGGGGATCGTCACACCATGACATGTTCCATTCCCCAGATCGTAATCCTCGTGCTCCTCTTTGAAGTTCTCTTCTTTGAAAAGACATTTCAAACTTCCACTCATCAAATACCCCATTGGAGGAAGACTACTGATTCCTTGAAGAAAGACAGTTGTCGAGAGGTATTTTTTCAATGAAATTATGGAAAAATTCCCGATCCTTCTTCGGAGTTTGATCATGAAAGGTAGCACGATAAAGAGCAAGAATCCCAACCCGATTAGGGAGGCAATTCCTTCCCATTTAGTGCCATTGGTTTTATCTTGTAGAGAAACTAAATTTCCATACCCTATACCTCCATAACGGAGAATCACGAAAGAAACCACGTACCCAATCAAGGGAATCTCATGTTCGTGGATGGAAGGAGCGGACATCCACACTAAACAGGCAGAAGCAACAGAGAATGGGATGAGGACCTGACCCAATGTTCTCCACCAAGGATCGCCCGTCCATCCATAAGTGGCTCCTATGAGGGGGCTGGGGAGGGAGAGGATGATGAGGATTCCTATCCAAATTCCTCCGAGAGAGGGTTGTGGTGGAGTTGGAGGAGTTGGTGGAGTTGGTGGAGTTGGAGAAGCAGAGGAGACAGGGGGTGGGGGAGCGCCCAAAGTATCCGGAGTTGGATTGGATATCCTCCTGAAACTCGGAACGGTGGCGGGCATTGTTTGCGGTGAGGTCTCGGGTGAGGTTTGGTGGGTCTGCTGAACTTGCATTGGTTTCGGAAAATTGTAACAGGTTGTTAATAGGTTGTGATAAGAAATGAAGATTTTGGCTCAGTTTCCAGAGAAATTGTTTGATTTCCCCCCCCATTAAAACCCCCCCCCCCCCCTTGGGGGGTTTTTTTGTGCTTTTTTCAAAAGGGAAATTTACACCACTCACTCAACTACCGAACCAGGTGGCGTGCGCTGTTTCGGCCAACACGTTGGTGACGACACCAATGTCCGCCGCGACCACGGCCTCATTTGGATTTTGGTTGCCGGACTTATCTGTCTCATCGGACGTGTCCGCGGTCTCCTCTTGGATGCGGATCTTCGCGAGTTCATCGATCGCTTGTGGGGTGTTGATCGCCGCAGCCCTGTCTTTCCACGCTTGTTTGGTCTCATCATCCAAGGCATTCCATAGTGCAGATACCTTGACAAAATACCGGCCTTGAAACCCGGCATGTTTGAGTTCCATCACGGTATGTTTGAGAAATAGGGCCCAGGCACTGATGTAGACTTTGCGAGTATTGATGCCCGAGCCGTTTTTTTTCACACGCTTTCTCGGTCTCTTGTGCGTAAACTCCCGGTCAGCATTGGCAAGCACCTCTTTTGCCTTTCTCAAATCATGTTGCTCGAAAGATGCTTCCAACGCCGCGTCGAGGTCCGCAAAGTACGCACCGATCTTTTTGGTGACATCTTTGCCGATACTGATTGCGAGAATGCGTTGGTGGATAACGTTGAGGGTGGACATGATTTTCACTTGAAGGTGTAAAAATAATCACCAAAAAACCACTATGCTGAAAATCAGGGGGTATTTTTTTTGCCTTTCAGGGGGGTAATTTTTACACAGAGCACAAACAGATGATTCTACGCTTTTCCAAGTACTCGCCCACCGAGGACGACCTGATCTTCGCTATCCCGCTCGTCCTTGAAAAAGATTACAAACTTTTGCGTACCGCCTTGCAAAAATCAGACCCGGAAGTGATCCTTCCCAAAACCTATGTGGCATTTCTTGTAAACCTTGTGGGAGAGGATGGGGAGGCGTACACCCGCCGCCTAATCAATGCCGCGACAAAGAGTGCACCAAGTCTCCTCACCAGGGGAATCTACATCCCCCGCCACTATACCATGCTAGATACCCTCTACAATGTCTATCGCCAAATTGCCTACATAAACCCCAAAATAATCATGCCGGTGGATGATTCAGATCCAGCCGAACAAGCGATCCGCCCCACAATCAACACCACCTTCTACCGCCGGTTGACCGAACTGGTGAACGCGATCACCAACAATTCGCGGATGACTCAAAAGACCGGCGCGAAAGAACAGATCAAGGGGTTTTCCCATTTGTGGAAAGGTAAAGGAGGTCTCATGCGCAACACTATGCTGGGTAAGCGCACGTGCTTCAACGGCCGTTCCGTCATTGTCCCCGACCCCAGTTTGAAGATCGACCAAGTCAAACTCCCGAGGATGTTCCGAGACCATCTCACCACCAGCCATGTCTGGGCCGAAGAAGACAATTCCTTTCGCCACAATGACATACAGTGGGTTGAATCTATCGATATATCGGACAACACAACCCCGACATTGGTTCCCTACAAACTGTGGTTAGATCGCCGCGGAGAGGTTCCGGTCGGCACAATGGTCCATCGAAAACTCCGAGTCGGGGACGGGGTCTTGGTGAACCGACAACCGAGTCTGCGTCTTCAGAATATCCTCTACTTGGAGGTAGCCCGGTTCGGCGATCCCGACGACCACACCATCGGAATCAATCTGGCTCTCACGGAGGGGTTCGGTGCCGACTTTGACGGCGATGAGATGAACATATTCGTTCCCCAATCTCAAACCACGCGAGATGTTTGTCGCGAACGATTGACGCCCAAAGATAACATGATTGATTTGGGGACTGGAACCTCAATCTGGGCCCACGTCCAAGACGTTCCCATCGGATGCGATTACCTTGGTCTCGACAACCAGAGTATCCTCCGCGGCCTAAGCGGAGGATCCATCACTGCGGAGATGTACGGAACACTCCAACGGGATGCTTACGCGGCAAGCACCGACGCCGGGTTCTCCATCTCCTTTTTCGATCTCGTCGGTTCCAAGGCACACACGAAGGTCGATCCGTGTGGGAACTGGTCGCGAATGATCCGAACCGGCTCAAAGGGAAAACAGAAGAACTTGGATCAGATGCGCGACAGTGTCGGCCTTCTCTTGGTGAACGGACGTCCCGTCCAGGAAGTGAATCACATCAGTTCGGGGAAAGGAGGGGTGATCGAGTCTAGTTATTCGAAGGGACTGACCCTCGGAGAGTGCGTCCAACATGCGATGGCGGCATGGGAGGCGATGATTACGTCGGCGATCCAGACCGCCGCATCGGGGTACCGCGGCAGAATCATGAATTATGCGCTGATGAACTTGACCGAGGGGACTCATGGGACTGATGGGAACCGCATAGGCTTACAAACCGCAATCATCCTCGGCCAGACCTTGACCCAGAGTCAGTTGAGTAGTTTTCACGCTACCGGACAGGAAAAACTCCGAAGCAGTCTCGCCGATACGGTTGCGTGGATTGAAGCACGTAAAGGAGGACCGGCGAGCAAGATGATCCTCACCCTATAATTCGTGTACCCACTTGTGGCGATACACAGGATATGCTGGATGATTTGGATTCGAGTTATCCACGCGGCGTAGGGGCGGAGAGCACCTTTGGGGTAGGCGAAGTACCAGTACATGGGAATGTGGACGAAACAGTTGAGTCCGCCGTAAACAATGAAGGATGGTGAGTAGATATCACTCAAGTTCGTCGCCACCAGGAAGGCGGTGGACATGTGATGGGTGTACTGGAGGGTGGAAATGGCGCGACCTCCTAAATGGAGGAACACCGTATCCATCCATTCCCAGTATTTGGAGTAGAGGAAGGCGTGGTAGGCGAATTGGATGTACTGGTGGACGATTGGGTTGGCGATGAAGATGGGTTCGCATATCACGGCGTGGATGGACTCAGTCTTGGGTGTATCCCACAAGAATCCAATCAACATTGAGCCCAACATCACGGCGGACGCGATGGACAGACCGACGTTGTGGAACCACCTCAACCATAGCATGGTTTGACTTTTGGGACAGGGGGGACATTGTTGGAGTAACCACACGAAACCCATGTATATGAGGGGGGATGCGATGTGGAGAGGGGAGGAGAGCGGATTAGTCAAGTTAGTGTCAATGGGATAGGGAGTGAGTGGGTAGAGGATGTTTGTGATGGAGTCCATTGTGCTATATATATATATATATATATATATAT
>BLQM01000067.1:18062-33199 GCA_012489335.1 Triparma laevis f. inornata
TATATATATATATATATATATATATCATCTCGTTATATTGTAACATCCACACACATGTCGAACAACGAATCCAAATGTTGTGGCGTCAAATACCTCAATGTGGTGTCAACTGCAAATGACCCGAAGGAAACCGCCAATCAACGTGCGGCTCGTATATTGAGTTCCACCACCCACGGGGCAAGGCATACTGGAAGAAAGGTTTGGAAGACAAACTCACGGGTGGCCCCCGTTCCCATCACAAATAGATTCGGGTGAGTGAGTCGTTATCAAATCGGGGTGGAATCGTTTGTTTCGATGGGCCCATTCATCTGTCGCATGAATTCCTTCAATGCATCCTTGTCATTTGGGGGTGAGGGTGTGATGGGTGTGATGGGTGTGATGGGTTGCTGTGGGGGTAGCGATGGCATAGAGGGAATCGTCGGGGGACACATCGGTTGACACGCGTCACCCCCTTTCCGCACCATTCTCTATTCAGGTTGCTGTTGTCGTCTTCATTGGCGTCCCTGAGTTGTTGTTCGGCATGATATTTTGTGTTCTCCCGGTATATCATGACAGCTTGTATGATGCAAGCTAGTCCAACCGTCGCGGCGCCAACCCAACCGATGGCATATGCCCTTTTATTTGTTGCTTGATGGTCTACATAGTCCTCCCAACTAGTATACCTCGAGGTTTCAACACCCAAGAAACTCAGAATAAACAAAGAAGCAGCAGCTGTTACACTGATGAGCCCACCTTGAATAAGTTGCCACCATTTCAATTTCAATGTTGCCACACCCGCTGCTGTCCAAGCCGTAATGCTTTGGACACGTCTTGAAGTGGTTTTCTGTCCGATTGACATGCCTACGATTATGATCAAATAAGCTGATAAAATTACGGAACAATTTGCCGTCCTTACACATGCATGAGCATCAAATGATTTCTGGCTAACGAAGCACGATAGCGTCTCAAATGAAAAGAAGAGCATCGGCATTCCTGCCGCCACTCCCTTTACCAGAACGCCTTGGCACAAAAAGTCGGAAAGCTCCTGTGATGGTAGTTGTGCTGCTACATCTCTCAGCTTCAATAACTTCTGAATCACCAACCAATAAGAGGGGTATCTGAAAGCGGCGAAATAGACAGAAATCATATGGCCCGCTCGATACTGTCCGTAAGCGCCCCCAACTTCTCCGCCGGTGAAGGTGATGAAGTGGACGAGCAGAAACAGTTTGTACTTCGTATCTTTTCTCTTCGGTTTCATGAAGAACGCAATTACAAATGAAAAGGCAGAGCCATCGGCAATATTACGAAAGCCTCTAGCCAATAACGGTCTTCGCCCGTTGACGCATATAAATATGAATATATTGGCTGCGTTAAAGTGAGCAAGAAGCTGAATCCTACATAAAGCCACGAGCATTCTTCCACTAATATTTGATCTTCTGACTCTTGTTCTTCATGTGCGCTCAGCGTCTGCGCCTTGACACAAGATTTGAATTCTAAAAAGGAAACCCCGATGCATGATGCAAGACCAACAGCTCCAATAATTGGAGTTGTATCCGTCTTCTTCGCGTCAAGCATGGAGAAGAGAAACACGCCGCAAAGACATGAGATGACAATTAGAAATCCTTGAATTCCACGTTGCCACCCAAGCCCCTTCAAAGTGGCAACCTTTTCAATCGATAGGCCCACACGTTTTTTCAATCTGCCAGGTACGGTTGCGTGTAGAACCCCTGTAATCCACCAAAAAAGTAGGAAAACTGATATCAAAGTCGCACTCGAAGAGGCGTTTGAGCATGCATCAATTCCTTTCTCAAGTAAGCACTTTGAACTTCTAAAGTTGAGGAAAAGGATTGAAAATAGAGTTCTTGTACTCCCAAACGAAATTGTATTCACCAAGAATGCGTTGATTTCTTCGTCTGGTAGGTCGGCAATGTATGATCGTAATTTGAAGGAGTTGTAAAATCCAACCGTTTCTATCATGGTGCGGAGGATATGTACGAAGGCAGCCGAAATATTGCCATTTCTCAATTCCATCACAAAGTAACTCGCCTCGCTTACGTAGGCATAGCTGCAAAAATGAACCTTTAGTTTCTTGATATCCTCCGGGCTATTTCTTCGTGGTTGGCAGAAAATGGTGCTGATATAAACCAGCAAGATAATTGGCATGGACCATCTTGAGATGAACAGGAACACCCCATCTTTATCCATGGTTATAGCTCCAGCGAAGCAAAGTAGAGATTGAGCAGTTGTAAGCAAGGTCCCAAGATGTACCCAAAAAGTTGACGCCTCTGTCAAGGGAACCTCTGAGAAGGGTTCAATTTCTGAACCCTCCTCTTCATTACTCGTCGTCTCAACCTCGCCCTTAATTTCGATTAATTTCCATGCAGCTGGAACTAAAAGGCAAATTATTCCGAATACAGGTACTGCAACCACGGCTTGCTTCTCTGAATTGTCGTGAGGAAAGTCTCCTGAAGCCCCATAATTAGCTAAAAGGAAGAGGGCACACCCAGCAGCTACAAAAACCATCAAACCCTGAAGCTTCTCCTTGGTAGTCAAGTCCATCGCGACCAGTCTTTTCATTGAAATGACGCATTTTCCGAAAATCTCCTTCTGATGGAAATATACGGTGCTCATAATAATTTTGAGGGCAATGAAGATTACCACCATCACCCCAAGGCCTGTTTGAGAAAAAAGAGTTCTGTTGCATTCCGACCAGTTCCCATTCTCGTAGTCCTCCGTGACAAGTTCGGTCTCACACTGTATCGAACTGAAGATGAGGAAGGCAAGTTGCGCTAGCCCCGTAAACAAGCCCTCCTGCAAGACTACTCGCAAAAGCAGCTCCGATAAATCTTTATCAGGGAGACGTGCCATTTCAGAACGGACTCTTTCAGCAAAATAGAGCAAAGCGGAACAAAAACAAATACTGAAAATGAAGTAAACTATCGAACTACTAGACAAGCTTGTGACCATAGATAGACAATACACTGCGTACTGCAAGTAAAGAAACGCCTTGTACCAGGGGTCCTTTTTTCGCGGCTTGAGTAAGAACGAAATGGCCATTGCACCTAAAGTTAACGGGAAGATAGTCCAGCTCCAAAATTCGTTGAATTTCTGAAGACCAAAATGTTTGACATAGCCCGTTTCTTCCCTTCTGTCTTCCATAAAAGCGTAGAGATGAACAACAGGCTCAATCCAAGACAGTGCAAAAGTCAACAACGAATAGAAGAAGTGGCACTCAGTGACTATAGTCGGCGAGGATGGTGTTTGGAGGGCTAACGAAAGTACTGCCGCGCTCTCTGTCCCGTTCGTCGGTCGCTGTGTCACTGCAGCAGTAACCGGGTTGTCAAGAGATGATGATCGATGCCTGGCCCCTCTTCCTGGCCCTCTCCCTGGACCTGTTCGGCGTACTTTGGGAGGCATAGAACTTTTCCTAAAAGCTTCAGCTCTTAAGACGTGCGGTTTCAAAACCGCTGTTTTGTTTTTTGCGGTCACTGTAAAGGATATTGGTTTTAGATGTTAGACGTGTCCGACCTGCACACACAAATGCAGATAACATACATACCTTTCCTTTCGATTTCAGCTTCGATAACCTTATTCTCAGAGTCAGCTTTAGGCTTGCTTGCGCTTCCAGCGCCGGAGGGCGACATATCCTGTCTTTTTGTATTTTCCATGGCAGATTTTGTTGGAATTTCTTGGCCTTTTGCTTTTTTGTCCAAAATGTTGCCAGGTATGATATGCATATACAGAGAGAAAAAATAAGAAGGGTTGATTCAAATTTACAAACATCATTTTGAGGAGAAAGGATTGATTTTTATGTTGATTGTGAAGTTGTCCCAGTCAATAGCATTTCTTCCAACAATTTAACTTATACTTTTGAAAAGATAAAAATCAGGATTTAAAATATTGTAGGACAGCTTTTATCCTGAACCTTGTGAATTCACAAGGTTCTGGAATAAGGTTCAAAACAGCATTTCAAAAAAGTGCATGGGAGATTTTCTTTTACTTTTCTGTATACTGACAAATACTTGCACATAACAATATAACACTTATCAAGATGTCATCCTACAGAACAATCAAACATGATCTTTGGATCGGAATCCTCCTGTTGGTGGTCTGGTTAATTTCCTCCATTGCATTCCCTCTGTATGTCCGGAGTTGCAATCTATTGGCTGAGAAATTCGAGAATAATTTCAAGCCACAGGATTTGGAACACCTGGACCAAACTTCTCTAGAGGAAGACCTGATTCCCGGAACGGAGCAGAAGGTCTGGGCCTACCGCCCAAGCTTAGCCAAGGCCAAGCTAATGGGAGGGTTTCGGGAGGAGCAAAAAGACGTCCCATGTGGCTTGATCAGGATTCCTTTCAATGGGACGAACTATTTGATCACATACCAATCATGAATCAGAAGGGAATCTATTTCATCACCGGAGAATCCGTCGCGGCACTTAATTCGCTCGCTTTGAGCAAGTGGTCAAAGTGTCGGTAGAATATTGTTACAGGATTGAAATGTCCTTGAAACATTTTGATGTAGGGCAGGTTCGAGGATTTGGTTATCCACGCCTACACCTACAACTACACCTACCAACACAATGCGTCTCAGACAGCGATAACTCAAAGGCGGATACGTGCGAGTGATTGTAACATGATTTAACATCAGTTCGAACTTCAGTTCATGTCTTGGTGGTCAGCTTCTTAACCTCTCGTCAAAAGTAATTCGAGTTCGAGGGCTTACAAATCCCTGTGGCTCTAGTTAAAGACTCTTTGGTTGACTGAGTAGCAATAACAATAAGGTGTGACGTAACCCTAACAGCTTTAATTAAATATATCATTTTACTACTTTTTGAAAAGAGCGATTTCGGAAGTCATCGGGGATTTCATTTTTAAATTTTCCAAGAATCACATTCTTTTCCCGTCATAAATCCCCTAGTTTTCCGCATGTTGGACATTTCCAGTTCTTTCTCGTCCACTCCAACAAACAGGAGTTGCAAAACACGTGACCGCATTGTTGTAGCGCGGAGGGGGTTGACATTATTTAGGTACAGAGAGCGCAGGACATTGACAAGCGGAGTTTTTCCAGCGATCGCATCGTGCAACGGGTGCCATGGGAGTCTGGGACGGTGGAGGAGGACATAGGGGGTGAGGGGGGAGAGGGGGAGAGGAGGGGAGAGCGGACATAGTCGAAATTCCCCCGCGAGTTCAAGGGTGGATTATAACAACTTCTACGATGGTTCAGTCGAATTCAAGCCCTATCACCCCATTAATATGGTGAGTGTCGCGTGTCAGATAACCAAATTGCACCTGCTCCAGAAACACCGAAGGCAAACCAGGATCGCGCCTGCATTAAAACTAGTATGGCAAGCAAGGACTTCTCGAACATCAAAACGATCTTCCAGAACCAGTACTTCTCCTCGTACGGCGTGATGAGCACGGCGACGACAGAAGCTTTGTACCCAGGCGAGTCTCTCGATAGTCTCTGCGCATCTCTTTTATCTTTAGCAGTTACTTCGTTGACCTTACTTTCAACGGCCTTCTTACTGAAAACGACAAGGCTGTATTTGTAGGTGCATATAACCTTTCTCTCCTAGTATGAATGCCCCTCCTCGCTAGCCGCCTCCTTGAAGGCGGCCTTGGCAGAAGCTGCACCGCCCTGCAGCTACCAGAGCGGCACGACGACGTAAAAAGGCAGAAGAATTCCGCCGAATACTTTTTCGACCAGCAGCTTCGTACACGCCGAGACTACGTAAAAGACGCGTGTTAGCTGCGACTTCAAATAAAACACACAAAACGAACATCACAATCTTCTCTCACCTCTAGACAAGTACGCCACCGTGTAGAAGAAGAGGGAAAAGAACATTTCATTTTCCTGCCGTTTCTTCGCAAAGTCCTCATTCGCTGAATCCGCGATCCTGGTATCCCTTCAAAGATAGACTTGATGGAGAAAACTCAACAGATTTAAACCTGACAGAACGAGGATGAAGGCGTTCACCAAAACGTTGTCAATCCAAACTTTAGATATGCATAAATAGGAAATGGGTATGGTGGCAAGTGGGAAATTTGCCCACAATAGGAAATCTGATAGCACACTCCCATCCTTTTCCATCCCCCAAAATCTATATACTGTCCTGTCTCTAAAACCCCCCCCATCAAACTCAAACACCAACCAAAGCGAACCAGAAGCCCCATCGCGAACAACATGCGTCGCCCATCCCCTCAAAAACGTCAAAGATAAAGCTGAAAACCTCGAGGAACGAGAAGAACTTCTAAAAACTGTGGAGGCAGCGAAGGCAGAATTTAACCAGTTAGAATTACTCCTTATACATATCCCCTTGGTTTCATCTCAGCTCTCCGGAAGCGCCATTTCAGTCGCCAAAACTATCCCGAAGCTCTGCGCCCAATTAATTCCAATATTAAGCTTCTCAAGCTCCATTCCCACTGCTCCGCCGCTCAATACTCTCCCCAAGTCCTCAGTATTAACTCCCTGCTGTGCTTGTTCGTTCGCACCCGCACTCATACCAAGTCCCTTCCTCGCAGCCTCCCTCAAACGAGGAGATCTGAACAACAAACACCTTGTACACTTGATCCGGTAAACACGGGAATGCAATATCTATCACCCCCTTCCCCTTCGTTCGCACGCGGTGAGAGCCACAAAGCCTAACCTTTCCGTGGCAAATCTGCAGTCAATAATTGTAAAGCTCTTGTTAATATCCTCCTGCTGACCTTGTTTGCCCCAAATCTTCTTCAAAAGCACCTATACATATCGCAATTCACTACCCCCACACTCTGTTATACCAACTTACCAATAATAATAAAACCCCACTATTACGACCCTAACGTCTGACCTAAAAAAGCCCAAACCTTCGTAGCAACTGCTCGAAACCAGCATAGCATGTCTCCTTCGTTAGAAGACATTGCGTCTAAACTCGTAATCCTAACTGCGAGAGTAGACAAGGCTGAGACTCGGGCGGATAACGCAGACGCGAGGTTAGTCGAGGCAGATGCGAGGACGGCGAAGGTGGAGGCTGACAATGCGAGCCTCAGGGAGAGGACGACAGGGGTTGAGGCCAACAATGCGGCTGTGAGATCTGAGAACGCAGACCTCAAAGCCGAAATCGAGGTGCTCAGAGCTAAGGTCGGTAAAGGGCCGAATGCTGCTGCGGATGATGGCGAGTTGATGATGCGATACTCTTCGCGGTGGAGAGCACTACTCTTCGTCGGGGGTTGCACTTCCACCGTATTTGGAGTCTACGGATACGCACATAACGACGAGAGGTTGAGTTGGTTTTCTGTGACTTTATGGGCTTTCAGTTCAGTGTGCCTATTTGGGGCAGCGTTTGGTAATCCTCGGAATAGTCGTAGCTGGAAGGAGAAACTCTTCATCGGAATCTGCGGGTTGTTGTTTGGAGTAGCTGCATTATTTGAGGGCCTTCAGTTGATAGCTGTGGTAAAGAACCAAGCCACTTTTAATCTCGGATGGACTCTGGTAGTGGGTGGAATAACGCTCATGATAGTGATGCCTCCCGCATTCATCGGCGCCAATCACCTCTACTCCAAGCTCCCGGATCGCCATGTATCAAACACTGTGAAGACGACATTCAAGTCAATTCCCCAAATTGCAGGATCCACACTCTTCGTTGCCTCTGCCAGCACCCGCTGCCTCATGAAAGCCAACCTCAACGACGAACCTGTAGCTGAAACATGCGGCAACCCAACCATGCCTTCCTTCTTGGTTTCCGTATTCTTGATGTTTGCATGGTTCCTAGGCTACCTCATCCCTCCGCTGCTCACGGGAAAGACAATTACCTGGACCGACGTTATGGCAATCCGAATGAGCAAGGTCGAAGGCACGCAGTTCATGCTCTTCGGAACCTTGGCAACCTTCACTTTGATCCTCTTCGCCAACACTAACGAAGATGGCGGAGATTTCAACCTGTTCTTGCAGTACCTCACCGCGGGCTTATTTATAACCATAATTTCTTTATTCAGTTTGGTCATCTACGAGTCCGTTGCCAAGCCTCTCCTTTTCCCATCAAACAAAACCTCCAACCACGAGTTAACCACCAACCCTGACTCATTCAACGTCAACGACACCGGCGCCCTCAGCATCGGCTCCGTCTAAAAAAAACCAAACAAATTGTTTTAAAGCAGCAAACAATTCTATTTCTTCGTTATCTATTTGAACATCAATATCTCCCCCCTCGCCTCCTGCTCCTCCTTTCTTGCCCCTCAGAAGATCAGGGTCGTCAACCATGTTCCTCGGAATTGCTGCCATCTTGGTCTCGTCGAACCATTCCTGTTTTTCCGCGATCCACACGTGCCAGTTCTGGTGCAACCAATCCTTGACGTCCTCCTTGATCGGATCGGCTCCCACAAAACCTTGTTGTCGCTGAAAATATCAAACATGGCGGAGTCCTCTTCCGCCTCTTTGAAGTTGCTGATCTTAAACTGCGAGCCAGTCTGAACGACCAGAAAGTGTTCCTGTACTTGGGTTCGATCGTGTAGAGGATGATGGAAAAGTTGAGTACTTGGAGGACTTTGAGACCAAATATCGTACCGTACACCTGCTCGCTCGTAAATAGGTAGGTTCCATCCTTATTCGACTTATCTTCCACGAAAGCCAAGTACCGACTTCTCATGTACAAGCAGACGATGGGCGTCGTGAAGAGCGTGAGGCTTTGCGATGACAATATACTTTTTGTTGATCGACATGAAGGCTTCCGTCCATCTTCGATCCCTAACAGCAGGCGGAGACGCCGGCGGTGAGGGATGAGGAGCAACTTGCATGATGGGGTAGAAGACGCGACTGAGGTGTCCGTACTGTAAGTAGTAAAAGGAGACCTTTCATAGTAAATAGAAGTACAGAGAATATCGAGAGGGGGAAATTAGAGGTGGACAGACGCGGTTCGCTAATGTATTCTTATTAATTTCCACTAAATAAACAAGATCCTGGGCAATAGGTAGGGACCTCTCTGCCCTGCTGAAATTATCCCAGCGCCTTTTCCATTCCAAACCAAGACGCAAAATGATTATCCCACGCCGCCGGCTAGCACTCTTCCTTATTTCTCTACTGTTCTGGTCCCTGCCACCTCCTGCCCTATCGTGGTCATGGTGGGGCTCCTCTCCATCTCCGCCTGCCCCTGAACCCGAACCCTTCCAAAAACAGCCCACCCAAACACATTTCTCCACAACGACCACGATAACCTCGCAAAACCCTTCAACCCCTTCACCTCGTTCCCCCCCCTGCACCTTCACCTTCACCTCCCCTCCCCCCGGCTCCCTAATCCCCACCACCTCCCCCATAACCTTCACCTACACCCACACCTGCACCACCAAAATAACCTTAAAAATCCTCACCCGTTCCCCCTCCACCGACATAATCTACCACCCAGATAGTAACGAAAACGGGGAATTTTATGTAGGTCCATTTACTGTTGGTACTCATTTTATAATAGCTTCCTCCTCCACCTCCGAACTCGGTAGAACTCACGTAAACGCAATACCACCACAACTAAACTCAGAGTCATCATCATCGTCTACTTCTACAATGCCGTCTTTGAAGTCACTACGACCACTAAGTGTAGCTGAAGTTGTGGAGGATGATCCTATAAGGTTAACGAAAAAGTCATTAGTCTTCGTAGGACAGAGGTGAGAGCATCGATTGTGATCGTGATGATCCTCTTAAAACTCGAAACTTTTTCCTGTAAGTTTCTTTCCTTCAATACCTAACACACTTGCTATTCACGTCGCAGTTCCTTTGATGGCCAAATGGTTCGTTTTCTTTCCTTAGCATCCTCCCTTCCCCCCTCCCTTTGGTCCGTCCACTTTGTGACTCTTTCCTCTGAAAATTCTCCTATAATGGATAAAATTAAAGCAGAATTTGAAAAATTTAACGCGACGTTTAACAGGATTGAATTGCCGGAGATTGATTTGGAGAGTGTTGAGAGGGATAATGAGTTTTTAAAAGATGAGGAGAAATATATTTACGACAAGGTAAGACGATACTCGACGATTTTGCGTTAACTCCACAAACAAATATTAACATCAAATACCATCCGTTCTCTCTCTCTCTCTCTCGCTCTTCCTTTAGATGCCCCCCCTGTAATCCCCAAGAATTAAGCCTCGATTGTTTCTCTGATGGTCTCGTAGAATTCATGCTCTCCCGTCTTCAATCCTCCTCCCCTTCAAACTTCCCCGACTCCATAACACCGAATTGGACACGTAAAGTCTTTACTTCAATGTATGAAGTTCTAGAACCTTTAAAACCTGATGCAATTTTAATAGCAAGTACAGGGTATCATCAAGATAAAACAATCTCCACCCTCTGCTCTAACCTTCCTTCTCACCCTATAATCGCGTTTGATTTACCTAACCCTTACCCTGTATTAGGACTTACTGCTGATTTCTTTATATCACCAAGTGTAGCAGTATCAACAATAAATGGATCTC
This sequence comes from Triparma laevis f. inornata, assembly GCA_012489335.1. Lineage (NCBI taxonomy): Eukaryota > Bolidophyceae > Parmales > Triparmaceae > Triparma > Triparma laevis. Next base: position 28,481 of record BLQM01000067.1, read on the forward strand.
CGGAGGCAGCGGCTACGGCGCAGCCGAGTGGAGCGGAGGTTTATGTTTTACCGCCAAGCGTTGATCCAATATTTTTTAATTTAAGTAAAGAAGCCTCAGAATGTCCGGAATTTATTAACGAAATTAAATCTCAACTCCGCTTATTAAACTGTGACCCTGATTCTGGTGAAGAAAATTGCGTAATTTACGGTATGGTATCACGGTTGAGTCCTGAGAAATCAATTGGATTCGCTATACAGTCTTTCGCAGCTCTGGTTGATAAAGTTAGCTCAAGCGGTCCTAGGTGAGAAAAACTACGCTTAATGTGGCGCACGCGTTGAATTTGTACTAACTCTGACCTGCACTCAGTATAAAACCAATCCTAATAATAGCCGGATCCGGTAATCTCCTCACCTCCCTCCAAAATCTCTCAAGTACTCTCTCTCTCCAAAACAACCTCATATTCACCTCCCACATCCCTCACTCCCATCTCCCTAGTTTATTAAATTTATTTGGGATTTTTTTAACTCCTAGTTTACTATTAACTGAGACTTTTAATATAGCTAATATAGAAGCTTTAGCATGTTCATTACCACTTGTATCTTATGGTTTAGCTGGACCTTCTGATTATACTTTAAATAATTTTAATGCTATTATACCTAATGAAATTACTGTTGAAAGTATGATGGAGAGTATGTATACTCTATTCATAAACCATGAATTACGTAAAACCCTAGGTTCAAATGGTAAAAGATTAGTCAAGAAAATGTATACGGGGGAGGAAGTCGTTAATGATTTCGAGAGTATTTTTTTAACTTATATCGCTTCAAAACACGAGATTTATAAAGTGAGAGATTTTGTGAGGAAATCTACAGTTGAGTTTGACGGTAATAGTATGATAATTGAGTATTCATGTTCAACAATTCATCCTGTTATTAAAGCAACGGCTGTTTCAATTTGTGGTAGCAAATTCTTGGAATGTATTGACGATCTAAATTTTAAATTGAAGGGTCATTGTGAGTATACTAAAGAGTTTATTGGAGTATTAAAAGTTGATTTTGAGGAAGATATAATACATCTAAACGTAAACATAGGTCAAAAAACCGAAACCCTCAAAATCTCACCTTTCGAAAATATCGAAACAAGGGTTGTATCTTTCTGCACAGAATTTAAAATAAACGGTCCAGACTGTCAAACCATTTATAATGGTTTTGTGTGGGGACCGGAAGTTAGATATAAACAACGTATACAAGCATTAGCTGGTGATAATAAAATAAATCTTTGGTAAGAAATTTCAAATTAAAAAGCGACTGAATGTCTCCTCTCTTTTTTAATCTTCTTCGCTGGCTCGTTCATAAGTCCCACATCGTCTTCTCTCTTAACGAATCTTCCCTTCACCCTCATCCGTCTATCCGCAAGATTTTTTCGACAACCGTATCGGACCTTTTTTCTGCAACATGAGCAGAGTAGCGATTCGCGTTTACAGTCGTTCATTTGTTAGAAATGTGTTAGAAATTCGCGGGCCCGGCCGATGATAGCGATGATATTGAAATTGATAAGCTATTCTATCGCAGACGAATTATAATCGTACATGGAAATTACGAACAGCGAGGAGGTTTATGCGGATGAAACAGTAAGCTCACCTCCAGCAACGTTTCTCTTTTTTCATAAGGTGCTTGGCAATTAATGCGGAACGCTCGGAGGGAGAGTAGATTCCGATGTGGCCGTTTTTGTTGTAGATGTGGGAGAAACGGGATAGAGAGAGTAATGGTATTTCTGTGTCGTCGTTGGATGGAATGTCGGACATAGAATATGAACGAGGACGACCGGGGAATGAATTGAGTTTTTGGGATAATATAGATTCAGTTCTTTCGGAGTCTAGAGGTTCTGAGAAAATAGGTCCGGGGGGAAGACTTGAGGCGGTATTTAGGAGGGCGAGGAGGCCGGAGCTTGTGGATGTCGTTATTTGGTGGGGGGGAGTGGAGAGGGTAGAGGAGGAGGGGGGGAATTGAGGACTGAGGGTTGAGGAGGAGGGATTGATTTGATTGTCTTCGGAACCGGAGGCAGAGGAAGTATCAAGTGACTGGGGGAAGTGGTTTTAGGAGGTTTTTGTTACGTTTGATTGTGGTTTTTAGTGATCGAATGGATGACACTCGGTTTGTTCTTCGGTAGCGATCGGCCGACGAATACGACAACTCTTCAAAACAACTTCTTCAGAACAAGGTTCACACTAAAAAAACACCGGTCCCTAATCTGAAACAATCTTACCTGCGGCACCTCCTGGTCTTCGTTCTGTCTATCATTTTTTATGTCACTTTTGTCAGCCGTAAACGTGCACGTCGGCTGCAACTCTGCAGCCGTCTTTGATCCACTATTATCATTATCTGGCGACGCCTTCGTTGCAGAGAATGAAAGGAGGTCTAGAGCGAATGCCTCCATAGCGTAGAAGGAAATGTTGAAGGACTGTGGAGGAATCGCAAGGGTAGAGAAATGGGAAAAGGTGCCTATCCACGAAATCGTCTAAAATCTCACTTCACTGATAAGTCCCAGAAATATTCTCCTCGATCAACCGTGACGAAGAAAATGAGCCAATTCCAGAACGTGAACACGTAAGTCCAACTTCCCTTGATGATTTCCCCCTCATACGTGTGTAACAAACATTCACCCCTCGTTCCTTCCGTCTTCGACCCTTCCTCCCCAGCACCGCCTTCGGTGCCCCCCCCACCCCCTCTACTTACCTTGACACTACCTCCACCCCTGACCCAACCCTCGATTCCTGCTGCCAACGCGAAGAAATCGCTCTCGACAAGAAATCCCGCGCCCTCGCCCAAGTCCAAAAGAACGATCACATCCTCTCCAAACAACGCGCCCTCCACCGCGTCGAGAACGAACTAAAAGGTGGTTTTTTCAGTAACGAAATCTGCGGTTGTTGTACTGTTGAAGATGAGTATGAACAGTTGACGTTATTGAAAGAGAGTTTACCTGTTAACGAAGAGGAAGCGATGATGTCTCGCGTCATCGAAGACACCGATAGCGTTGGATCTGACGAATCAGATGAATTCGATTACTTACTAGAGGAAGAAGATTCCCCTTCCCTCACCCGAAAATCTGAAATGTTAGCTGAAGCTGCTCTCCATGAGAAAATAGGTCGACATGGATTCGGTCGATTCCTGAACGTACATGATTTAAAGAAGTTCAAGTTCGAGGGAGTTAGTTTGATTCATGTGTACACTAATAATATTGAGAGTGCTCGTATGGACGTACATTTGGAGACGTTCTGTGGGAAGTGGAAGGGTACGCGTTTTTTAAGGATTAGGAAAGGAAGGTGAGTGAGACGACTACGAGCGACGGAGAGCGAATAAATCATATGAACAGCACTTAAACTTACTTGTGCTTCCGCGGCGCGCTTCCCGCGAGACTCACAGAATGGATAAATTCAAAAAATGGGATATCGTAGGGTTAGTGTTTATTAAAAATGGCGAGGTTGTAACTGGTTCTCAATATGTCGATTTTAAGAGTGGACAGAGTGTGGAAGGTTGGTTAGAAGGTGTAGGAGGAGATAAGAACATGAACGGTAACGTCGAACGTTTATGTTTTCAGGAAGAAGAAGAGGAGGAAGAGGATGATACCGAATATTATGATTGTGGACTTGAAGGATGTAAGAAAGAATTCTACCATCAACATATCGCACCGGGGGGAGCGCAGGTTGTTAATGGTTTGGAGGATTTGAGGGTTTAATAATAACTATGAAGTTTCGTTGATTACAAAGAAAAGCGGTCGTGATTGTTTTAGTGATTTCGTTGTTTGTGTCTTTTGAGGTTGCTTTTTTGCTTGGCTTTGTCTTCGCATTCATTGCATTGGTGCCAGACGACGTCGATGTTGTGAATATGTTGCATGTGTCCTTTGAGGTCGCCTGCTTGTTTTGCTTTGCATTCACATGAATTGCATTGGTGCCATACGACGCCAACGTTGTGAACTAGTTGTTAGTGGTTTTTTAGGTTGCTTGCTACATTTGCTTTATAGTCGCAGCTGGGAAGAGGACAGTCCTCTTCCCAGCCTAACCCATCTCCCCCATCTCTACTCATTCAACACTTTATCCTCGTTCGTAAACAAACACACCGGAACACCGGCTGCCCTCAAAACGCCAGACTTCACCATCCCACCCCCCTCATCACCCCCAACACGTCCCCAAAACCCCCATTATCAGCGCCAACTCTCCAACTCCCCCAACTGCCCGACCCCAACATGACAAGAAAATCTCCTGCCAAGTCGGCAACAAAATCCCCGTCGAAAGCCCACCCCCCCTTACCCCTCACCACCCGCTTCGGCGTCGGCTTCGACAACCCTTCCAACAAAACCCAGAAAGAGCTCTTCGCCGATGGAACTCCATCCGCTGCCCGCCCCATGCGAGAGGCCCTCTCCACAGAAGTCTGCACGCTTGAGCGAACTGGCAAAATGCGCGCGAACCCTGCCGCTGGAGATATTAGGAAGGTTGAGCTATCTGGACTGTGGATGGAGTTTTGGAATGCTAGGGTTCAGGCTGATACAGATAAGGCTTGTGGGGTGTTATACGAGAAGCGCATATTCGGTCTGGCCAGGCAGACCGCCTCGGGCCTTGACGGCATTGGAGTTCGGTTTGAGATGACTTCGATCGCCAACGTTGTTCGAGATGCTCTGAAGTTCAAGTTCGACGGGTTGCCGAAGGGAATCAGCGACAAGAGGAAGGGGGAGATGGAGAAG
>BLQM01000067.1:33827-44735 GCA_012489335.1 Triparma laevis f. inornata
TTCGAGATGCTCTGAAGTTCAAGTTCGACGGGTTGCCGAAGGGAATCAGCGACAAGAGGAAGGGGGAGATGGAGAAGGCCAGCCTTGTCTTCGAGGCCATCATGGCGTATGATATGCACAAGGTGGCGAATTTGCTGATGGTGCCACCAGAGAGGCCAAAGACATTCGGCAACGATGCCACCCGTAGATAAATTACGAAATAAATGCACGAACAATTTTAGTTATAGAACACAACAAAGCCACTATCAATACACTAATCAAACACTAATCAAACACTAATCTCTACAATCTAATCACCCCCACCCCCACCCCCACCCCCCTCGAACCCCCCCTCGCGCAAATCCAAATCCATCGCCCTTTTCGCCACCTCCACCTCCTTCTCCCCCATGACCCTCTCCATGGTCCACACTCGCTTCTCCTTCTTTGCCACCTCCTCCGCCTTGCTCACCACCTACGACAACGCGTAGCGGAGTCGCGATTGACAAGTTTGGAGTTAACTTTCGTTAGAATTACGTAGCGACGAAAACAAAGTCAATGTTGACACTGAAGCTACTAACACAAGCGAATTACGACCGCAATTGTCGTATTACAGGCGAGGAGCGAAGCGACGAGTTCAAGACAACAGTTCTCTACTTTACTCGTCGCTTCGCTCCTCGCAGTAACTCATCAGAATTACGTAGCGACGGAAGCGGCTTTAGCATTTTAACTAAAGCTACTAGGGCAGACAAGTCAACGACCGTAATTGTCGTATTACTAGCTCGTCGCTTCGCTCCTCGCTACTTCGTACCTCCTCCTCCCTCTTCAAAACGTCCTTCTCCCTCTCCGCCACCCCGATCAAGCTCGTCTGCAGCAAGCTGTCCTTATGGCTGATTTTGCTTAACACCTCCTCCAGCCTGTCATGCTCTTCCTCGCTCTTCCGCTCTAAACCCTTGGCCCGTTTCTCGGCCCTTTCCACCTCCTCTCTCTTCTCCATAAGATTCTTCTCTAACCCCTCCAGCTCCCTCGTCTTCTCCGAGATATCTTTCTCCCTCGCGTCGACCCAACGAGTCTTCACCTTCATCCTGTCGCTCTCTCCGACCACCTGCTCCCTCAGCCCGAGCAGGAACTCCCTCTCCCCCTTAAGCGTGTCCCTCTCCCTCTCCACTCCTTCCATCGACCGAATTAGATCCTCCTTCTCCCTCTCCATCAGCTCGTGCTCAACTAAAAAGTCATTGTACTCCTCTTCGACCTTGTTCAGCTCCGCCGCTCGGTGCTCGAGTTTTTCTTTTGCCGCTTGCACGCTCATCTCCGCAGCTTCAATCGTTTCAGAAACGCCCACCTCCCGCTCGCTTATGCTCTCCTCCAAACCTAAAACGACCTGCTCCCTCTCCTCCACCACCTTCAAACTCGTTTCGATCTCGCTCTCTCTCCTTTGCAGGTCCCGCTCCAAATCTTTGACATCCGAGGTTGACCTAGTCAGCTCAACCCTTAACCCGACGAGGCTGCGACGACGAGATTTGGCGTCAATTTGTGAGAAATGCGTGGCGACCGTAATTCTCGTATTCCCAGCACGTCGCTTCGCTCCTCACTGGGCTTCGTCCTCGGCTCGCTACATCCCCCCCCCTCCCCTCCCCTCACCTCTCCTCCTTCTCCGCTAGCGCCTCCTCGACCCTCGCCAGCTGCTGCTCCTTCTCGGCCAACTCTTCCCCCGCAACCCCGACTCCGTTCTCCCTGATATCGACCTCTTCCTCCTTCCCCGCCACCCACACTTTCAGAGCTTCCACTTCCGCCCTCACGGCCTCGCCCTCCCTTCTTATCTCGACGACCTCTTTCACCCTGCCCTCGACCTCCAACTCCCTCCGTTTCATCTCCCCTTCCTTCTCCCTGACCTCCTCCCACGCCTCCTTCACCTCCGCCTCCCTCCTATTCAGATCATCCACGCTGCTCTGCAACCCCACTTTCGCCTGCTCCACCTCCCGCAACTTCTTCTCCGCATCCGCCTTGCTCAACAACTCCTCCTCCCTCTCCTTCACGACCTTCACCTTCTCCTTCTCCACCTCCTACCTCCCCCGCTCAATCTCCAGCCGGACCGTCTCTAATTTTATGAAGCCCTCTTGGAGCTTCCGGCCCATTTCCTCCTCTTTCATGGTCACGCCGGCGGAAACTGACAGGTGCCACCACTTGGAGAAGCATCTCCTGAGCCGCGACCTCATACTGCCATCGCAGCTCCTGGCCAAGCTCCTAACCAAACTCCTCTCCCCAATGTCCCTGACCTCCTTGAACTTTTCCTCCCCCATTTCCAACTTAATCCTGCCCTCCTCCTTCCTAGCTAAACTAGCCGCCTCTGCGGCCCTGCACCGCCACCTCAGCCACGCCCTCCCCAGCGCTCTCCTCCTGTACTCCCAAACACCCACGACCAGCTTTATCCCCCCCAGCGCGATCTCTCCGCTCTTCTTCCCCTTCAATCCGAGTTTATGCATTTTCTCCCACTCTTTGACCTTCTCCGTCCTCTTCTTCAAAACCTGCGACGAGCAGCAAGCGGTGAGCGAAGCGAGCCGTGTTAGAATCAAATAACGAAGAAAGTGACGCCAACGTTGAGACTGTTGCTAATAGCAGTATTCTAAGCTTCGCTCCTCGCTGGGCTTCGTTCTCACCTCCTCCTCCTGTTTCGCGGTTTCCTCCCGCAGCTTCACACCGTTGATCCGCCTGTCGGCCTCCCTGCTCCTCCACTCCACCTCCCTCTCCAGCCTCTCCCTCTCCTCCCGTGCTCCTTCTATTTCCTTCCTCAACGTGACCAAAGCCTCGTTCTCAGCGACGACGTTGCCCTTCAAAAAGCTCAGTTCGACCTGAAGCTTCTCCGATTCCACTCGTTTCTCCAGAACCCGCTCCCCCACTCCCCCGATTTCCTTCTCCCTCCTGCCTATATCCTCCAAACCCGCCTTCAGGGCCACCTCCCAAGACTCCAAATCCGTCACCTTCCTGTCCCAATCCTCCTCCATGTGCTTAAACTTCTTCACGACCCTTTCAGCCTCCTCCTCTCTCGTCTCCAACGAAACCAGCTTCCTTCTCACCTCCTCCTCCATTCGCTGCACTACAACCCTCTTTGCCTCAAAGTCACCCACGCCGATCTCCATCTCGTCCCTCTCCAGTTCCAGCCTGTCGGCCCTTTTTCTCTCCTCCAGCAGCTGCAACGAGCGTAGCGAGGAGCATTAGCGAGCCGAGGACGAAGCCCGAGGAGCGAAGCGACGAGCTAGTTAGAGTGTTCTTAATGCGAGGAACGAGAGCGGCACATTCGAGGAGCGAGCCGAGGAGAGAAGCGACGAATTAAACGAGGAGTTTCAATACGAGGGGCGTTTTCGAAGAACCTCCTCGTTGTAATTATGACGCCTTCGTAATCTCGTCGCTCCGTTCCTCGCTAGTGTAGAGTGTTCTTAATGCGAGGAACGAGAGCGACATCCTCGTCGCTTCTCTCCTCGTTGTCGTCGTTCGCTCCTCGCAGTTTCTCACCTCCTGCTCGGCGCGCACCCTCCTCTCAATTAGCACTTCCCGCATTCCTTGGATTTCGTCCTTCTCTCGTTGAATGACGCCCCTGCTTTCGTTGCACTCCTCGTTCACGATGCTGCTCTGCAGCTTGATCAAGCTGTACTCCTCGAGCATTCTCTCTCGTTCTCGCTCGACTTCCTCCTTGACGCGCTTCACCTCCGCCTTCATTTTATCCACTGCCTCCTCCATCTTCTCCTTATCTTGCTCGTTCTCTTCCTCCACCTTCAGTTCCAAGGCTTTCGCCTCTTCCTCCAATCGAATAACTCTCTCCATGTACTCGTCGGCATACTTTTCCTTGCTCTTCGCCAATTCAACCTTGGTCTCCTCAAAAGACTGCGAGGAGCGTAGCGAGGAGCATTAGCAAGCGGATGAGCGAAGCGACGAGTTAGTTTAGAGTGTTCTTAATGCGAGGAGTGAAGCGACGAATTGAACGAGGAATTTCAATATGAGCGGTGTTTTCGAAGAGCCTCCTCATAATTTTAGGTCGTCGCTTCGCAAATCGCAATTTCTCNCTCCAGACTCTCAAGCTCGACCTTTACCTTGACCCGCTCCTCCTGCATCTCTTCGCGCTCCCTCTCCATGGCTCTCCCGGATTTCTCGATTTCTTCTCGCTTTTCCTCCAGGTCAACTCTAATTTGCTGCAGCTCCTTCTCCACCTCTTCAGTTCCCCGCTTCGTCTCTTCGAGCTCCGCCCGTTGACTTTTCATATCGCCTTTCGCAAGGGTTAACGCCCTCTCCCTGGCCTCCGCCTCGATTTTAATCTTCTCAAACTCCAGCTCCATCCTCGCCACTTTGCCCTCCCTCTTCTCCAGAGCCTGCGACGACGAGCGTAGCGAGGAGCATTAGCGAGCCGAGGACGAAGCACGAGGAGCGAAGCGACGAGTTAGTTGAGAATGTAGGTTAGTGAGAAGAACGAGAGCGGCACATACGAGGAGCTAGAGCGGTAAATCCTCGTGGCTTCGCTCCTCGCAACTTCTCCCACCCCCTTACCTTCAACATTGCCTCCCGCTCCCCTCTCTTGGCCAATTCAACTTCCTCCCTTTTCTTCTCAATTTCACTCTCCGCCTTCTTCCTCTTCCCCGCCCCCTCCTTTTCATCCTCCTCAATTGCCGTCTTACGCCTCTCCACATCCCTGTCCGTCTCGTCCCTCAACCTCTCAACATCTTCTCTTTCCCTCTCAAGCCGCACCCTCAAATCCATCAGCCGCTTGCCCTCTTCTAAAAATCGCTCCTTCTCAGCCATTATTGCGTCGTCGAAGGTCTTCCTAGCAATCGCTCGCTCTCTATATTCGCTGTCCTTCAGCCTCTGCCTCTCCTCGTCCATGGCCCTGGCGGCTTCAACGAGCTTATTTATCTGGTCGTCCCTGATCTCCAGTTCCGACTGCTTCTCCTTCGCGTTGGACTGAAGCGCCAGTAGATTGACTTCCAGCGTCTTCTTCTCCTGAGCAAGCGCGTCGATGTCCGTTTGGGTGCTTACCCTTGCGCCTTCTAGCTCAGCTTTCTCAATCGAAATCTGCGACGAGCGTAGCGAGTCGCATGAAGGTTGGTGTTAATGAGTTAGATTTGTGTAGTGGATATCTAGACTTAAGCTACTAGCGCAACCGAATAACAAACGGAATTACTGCATCTCACCTGTTCCTTTCCAACCCTAACTTCCTCTCGCAGCCCCTTCAACTCGAGGTTCGTTGCCTCCGTGCCGCGCAAGAGCTCTTCTCTCTCGATGGCCAGGCTCTCGAGCTCCTCTTTTGCGGCCAGCAACAGATCTTCGCACGTCTTACGGTCGATCTCGGCCATGCTCATTTTAGTCGTGAACTCGGTTTCGACAGCCTGCAACCGCTCAATTTCCTCCTTGGCCGCCGCCCTCGCAGCGTCGGCGTCTTTCTTCATTTTCGTCACCGCAATGAGATTCCTACCATTTATGTCTTCTCTGGTGACCTCCCTCTCGCTGCACTCCATTTCCCTCACTGTGAGCTCCCTCTCCTTCATTTCCAGGCCTTCAACGCTAGCCTCTCTGCTCTCCAGCTGCCTCTCCATGTTCATCAGCCGTCGCTCGTCCTCAATCAACTTCACATCCCTCTCGCTCAGCGTTCCTTCCCTCTTGAAGAACTCTTCTTCCTTCCTGCCGATTCCTTCGCTCCTTCGCACGACTTCTCTCGCGTCGTCCTTTAGCCCCTCCTCTTTGCTGTTGACGAACTCCTCCTTGTTCTTGAGGAGCGTCTCCTTCTCTTCGATTCGCTCCAGCCTGACCTTGACGTCGACGAGCTTGCTATCAAGCAGTTCCGTACGCTCCCTCTCTTCCTCTTCCTTCTCTCGCCTCTCGTCGTCCAAGTTTTTAATTTGTTGGAACATTTGTTTTTCCTCCTTGCCCAGCTCTCTGAGCTTTTCTTCCACCTTCTCCTCCAGAGCAAACACACGCTCCTGCTTCTTGAACATCTCCTTCTCGATGTTCTCTATCGAGAGCTCCCTGCCCCGCAGCGCCATGATCTTGTTCTCGAGCTCGGTTCGCATGTCGTGCAGCTTCTCGGTCTCGACCTTGTTGCTCTCCCTGGCCTCCTTGAGCCTCTGGAGGATTGGCGTTGGCGAGTTAGAACTGGGTAACGATGAAAGTGGCTTATTACGACCATACTTATTGCGCTTACCTCCTCCTCCAAAGTCTTGGAGGCCTCGAATTTGCGCACTTGATCTTCCAGGTACTCGCGGTCGCTGTTCACCTTCGTCAATTCCAGGTCCACCCCGGCCTTGGCATTCACTAGTTGGGCCTCGAGCTCGCGGATCCTTCCCTCGTTACGCTCGTTGATTACGTGCCGCTCTTCGACTTCGATGGCGAATTGCTTGGCCTTAAACACTTCGCCTTGGATGGTTTCCTCAATGGTCTTGGCATTGGCTTCTCTCTCGGCAGCTTTATTCAGACGGACCGAGATGCCGCCTTCCTCCTTCTTCCACTCGTTCTTTCTTTTATTGAACTTCGCTTCCTCCTTGGCGTTTTCGGCCATCCTTTCGTCCAGATCTTTGTCCTTGATTCTGGCAGACTTCGAGCGACGAGTGTAGCGAGTCGAAGTTTTGAGTTTACGAGTTAGAATTACGTAGCGAATAAAAGCGACTTGAGCGATTAGACTAACGCTACAAGCGCGGATGAAATACGAACGTAATTGTCACATTCCCGGCTCGTCGCTTCGCTCCTCGCGACTTCGTACCTTCTCGCCCTCCTTGAGCTTCTTCTCTCGGTTATCGATCTCAAGCAGGGTACGCTGTTGCGCCGCCTCGACCTTGACCTGTTCCTTCTGTGCGTCCATCAGGCCCCTCTGCAGCGACTTCAATTCGATCTTGTCTTCCTTGAGCGTGTTTTCTCGGCTGCGACGAGCGTAGCGAGAAGCATTAGCGAGACGAGAAGCGGAGCGACGAGTTAGTTGAATGTTCTTGACGTTCGTCATGGAGCCTCATTTCGATCGTAATTGCGTATTTTCAGCTCGCAGTTTCTCACCTGGCTAGCTCGGCCTCCTTCTCCTTCAGCCTATTTTCGACTTCCCTCTCCCTCTCTGCGCAGCGCCTGTCCCTCTCGTTGACCACGCGCTCCTTCTCCTTGAAGAGCTCAATCTTTTCGTCAAGAGTTTTCTGCGACGAGCGAAGCAAGCGTTTTAGTGGTAGATATAGCGAAACGAAGAGCGAAGTGACCCAACACCGTATAATTTAACTCGTTGATTCGCTCCTTGCTGGGCTTCGTCTTCGCAGCTCCTCACCTTCTCCTCTCCGATCCTCAGCCAACTGTCTTCGCTGTTCTTCAGCTTGGCGCTGGCAAGTTGCAGCTTCTCGTCGGCGTCCAGGGCGACCTTTTCAGCGGCCTTCAGCGTGGACCCCGCATCGTCCTCGAGCTGCCTCGCCGCGTCCCGTCGGGTGGTTATTTCGTGGCTGACTTCATTCTTGCTGTTTTCAAGCTGGTCGCACTTCTCCTCGAGGGACTTTTTGGATGTTTTAAGCTCTTCCAGCTGCAACGAGCGTAGCGAGGAGCATTAGCGAGGCGAGGAGGGGAGGGAGTTGGTTGAGAAGGTTCTTAATGCGAGGAACGAGAACGACATCCTCGTCGCTTCGCTCCTCGTTGTAGTCGTTCGCTCCCCGCAGTTTCTCACCTCCTTCACGGCCCTGACAGCTCGGTTGAGCTTGTCCTGCTCGGCCACCACGTCTTTGTTCTCTCCCTCGATGACCAGGCGGCGGGCGGCCAGAGCTTCAAGCTCGCCCTTGGCCTTCTCAACCTCCTTGAGGCTTTTGTCGAATTTCAAGTTGGTTTCCTCTAAGCGGACTTCAGCGGCCCCAATGTCGACCTCAAGCGCCGATTTTATTTCGTCGAGGTCCTTTATATCCTTCGCCCATTTTGTGAGGTCGGCTTTCACTTGCGCGTGATACGCCACGTTGGATTTTTCCTTGTCCTCGGCTTTCTTAATGTCGTCTTCAAGAGTTTTCAACATGTCCTCGGCCTCCGCGATTTTCAACCGGAGTTCAACGCCGACGTTTAGTGGGGGCTGTACTATTTGTCGTTGTACAATTTGTTGTTGTTGTTGTTTTTGTTGTTGTACTGGGGGTGGTGCTGGGACGTTTGTTGTCGTTGCTGTTGATGGTGGATGGGCAGCGGCGGCGACGGGGGCGGGGCGGGGGCGGGGGCGGGTACTCTCATTTGCATCTCCCGATTCATGCTCTCGAGTTTGTTGAGAGCGTGCTCGCGACTGTCGAGCTTCTTGGCACGGGTGGAGAGCTCCTCGTCCTTCATGTCGAGCTCCCTCTCCTTGCCGTCAAGGACCCTCTCCTTGGCCATTGCGACGTTGGTATTTTCGATGGCGTCCCTCTCCTTGGTCGCAACGTCTTCCAGTCGTGTCTCGATTTCTTTTTGGCGGGCCGTGGCCTCAGATTCTCTGTTAAAGCGGCGACCGAAGCGAGCCGAGGACGAAGTCCGAGGCGAGGAGGGGAGGGGGGAGTCAGCATAAATAATCATGTGTTGTCAGCTCGTCGGCTTCGTACCTTGCCTCGACCTTGAGCTCACGGTCGTGCAGGTCCGTCTTCAGGTCCTGGCACTCCTTCCGCGTTTTCTTCGACTCCCGTTCGACTTCCATCACTCTAGCCTTGATTGCCCTCGCCTCCGAGTGGGAGGCCTCGACGTCGGCTTCGAGTGACTCCCTCATGGCCTCGAACTCTTCGACGTTCTTCATGTGCTGAGCCTCCCTCTTGATTGCGCTCTGTTTGATCCTGTCTGCGTTCTTGACTTCGTCTTCGGCCTCTGCCATGGCAGCGCGAGCGTCCATGAGGATTCTGCGGCGAGCGCAGCGAGCGTGTTAGTGGTGGAGATAGCGCAAACGAGGAGAAGAATCCGCCAGCTCAACTCGTCGCTTCGCTCCTCGCTAGGCTTCGTCCTCGCAACTTCGTACCTTCTGCTCTCGACCTCGACCGCCTCCCTCCTGTCGACGGCCTCGTTCAGGGTCTCTCGGGCCTTACTTTCGCTCTCGCCAGCCACGACTTCCCTCTTGTCGACGGCTGTTTCTCGCTTGACAACGTCTTCTTCGCGCTTGCCCCACTCCTTCTTCTGAGCCTCTACTTCTATCTTGTCCTCGCTGACTTCGAACTTGAGCTCGTCGACGGCAGTTTCTCTCTTTTCGACCTTGACCTCGGCACTGCGAACTTCGGTGTCCCGCTTTTCGATTTCGGTGGTTTGCGCTTCCAAATCAGCGAGCGCCAGTTCGTTTCGGGCTGCGACGAGCGTGGCGGGGAGCCGAGGATGAAGTCCGAGGAGGGGAGGGGGGAGTTAGTATAGAATGTTTAGAATGCGAGGAGCGCGTAATTGTCGTATTCCCAGCTCGTCGCTTCGATCCTCGCTAGGCCTCGTCCTCGCGGCTTCTCACCTTCATGCCGCTTCACGTTGTCTTCGCGCTCCCTGATCTCCTCGTCCCTGACCTTCAGCTTCCTCTCTTCTTCTCTCGCAATTCTCATTTGCTCCTCAGCCTCCGAAGTGGTGATGTCTGCCGCCTTGAGTTCCGCCTCGGCCTCTTCGAGATTGGCCACGCCCTCCTTCATCTTCTTCGTGGCCTCCTCTTCGCGCAGGTACACGGCCTCCTCGCGCTTCTCGGCCTCCTCGTTCTTGACCATTGTGTCTTTCATAATTTCCTCGGCCTTTTCGGCCGCCTCTTCCCTGACCTTGGCGGCGCTGATCCTGCCCTCTGCGGCCGTCAGCTTCCCTTCAGTCTTGACGACGAGCTCTTCATTCTTCATGGCTAAGTCTTGCGCCTCTGTTAGCTTCTTTTCTGCCTCTTCCACTGGGCGCGAGGGTGTTAGTTGAGATAGTGAGGTTGGATTACGCAATTATCGATTTGAGTCTCCATGAGGAGCTAAGCGACGAGTTTCGCTATCTCCGTCACTTATATGCTCGCTGCGCTCGCCGCAGAGTCCTCGTGGACGCTCGCGCTGCCATGGCAGAGGCCGAAGACGAATTCAAGAACGCAGACAGGATCAAACAGAGCTCACCTATTCGATCGGCTTCGACCCGGGCCTCGTGCCGTTTTTTCTCGAGCTCTTGCTCTTCCTCGACCAGCCGCCGTTTGGCCGACGCGTCCTCCTCCTTGGACTTTCGGCTAAGTTCTCGCGCCTCTTCGAAGAGCCGTTCGGCCCCCTTGCCCTTTCTCTCGGCGTCCTCCTTGATCTCCTTGCACTCCTTTCTCATGTCGGCCACGCGGGTTTCAGCGTCTTCTATCATTTCCCTGGTCGAGCGGCGAGCGAAGCGAGCCGAGGACGACGTCCGAGGCGAGGAGCGAAGCGATGAGTCAGTTTATGATGCTCTTAATTCGAGGGGCGTGTAATTGTCGTATTCACAGCTCGTCGCTTCGCTCGCCACTGGGCTACTTCTCACCTTGCCTCCCGCTTGAGGGTCTTGCAGCTAGCCTCGGTCTTCTCTATGTGGGTTTCCGCCTCGGCCTTGAGAGCCGTGCAGTTAGAGGTGACCTCTGTCCTGTGCTGCTCAGTTTCCTCGCGGACAGCGTGCGAGTGCTTTTGGGCATGGGCGCGGATCTCCTCCGCCTCCTCTTCTGCCTTGAAGATCTCCTCCTTTGCGGCGTGCAGGAGTTTGTTGCTTTCGACGCGGGAGGTTTCGATTTTTTCTATGGATGCTTCATAGACCTTGGCGGCCTGCGCTTTCATCTCCCGTACCTCCTCCATGACGGCGTGTCGAGTCTGCGAGGACGAAGTCCGAGGAGGGGAGAGGGGAGTTAGTATAGAATGTTCTGAATGCTCCTCGTTGTCGTCGTTCGTACCTTCTCCGTGTCGGCGGTGACCTTGGCGGCCTCTTCCTTGGCGGCGCTGACCTTGGCCTCCTCGGTGGTGAGCTTTTCCGTGAGCGTCATGAGGTGCGCCTCAG
>BLQM01000067.1:53921-68595 GCA_012489335.1 Triparma laevis f. inornata
ACCCCCCCATCTCGTTTTATAAAAAGTAAAATATCCCCTCCCACCCTCCTGCGCCCAAACCCCCCCACTCCCTACCCCCCCCCCTCCCTCATGTCAACCCACGAAATAAAATCCGTCGTAATAGGCGAAGCCTCAACCGGTAAAACCTCCCTCTCCTCATACTTCTGCCTCGGCTCCACCCCCTCCTCCCCGGCCTCAACCGTAGGCGCTTCCTTCCTCCAAAAGAGATGTACTGTCGACGATCAAGAAGTGTGTATGCAGATATGGGATACAGCAGGACAAGAGCGGTTCCGCGCTTTAGCTCCCATGTATTATCGATCCGCTAAAGCGGCAGTTGTGGTGTGTGATGTATCTGCTCCGAAGAGTTATGAGAGGTTACCTAGTTGGTTAGGGGATTTACGTAGCTTCGCTGATGAGACTTGCGCTGTCGTTATTTGCGGGAACAAAGTAGATCTAATTGAAGGAGACTCAGAAGGTGAAAAGGCGAAGGCGGAGCTTCAGGAACTCTCGAAGGAGTACAACATCCCTTGCATCTTCACGAGCGCGAAGACTGGGTTAAACGTAGACGAGTTGTTCACATCTCTTGCTAAAAAAGCGTGCGAGAATTCAGCTGCTGATGTCAGTGGTGCGCTGTTGGCTGCTGAGAATAAAAAGAGCGATGTTGTAGATTTAGAGGAGAGGGAAGCAGAGCAGACCGAAGGCAGAGGTGGTTGTTGTTAAAGGGATAGAAACATAAAATAGTTTATTTCTCGAAAACGATTTGTTTTTGTAAAGTTTTTTGTTTTGAGACGTTTTTATTTTAACAGGTTATAATCTCTTACATGTGTCAATTCCCCACTAGTCCTACATAAAAATATTAGAAGTCCTCGTCCATGCAGAACTCTCTGTCTTCCTTCTTCTCCTCTTCGTGCTTGGGGGCGACAAGAGCAGCGAAATCAACTTTATTACTTGCCTCCTTAACTTCCCCATCCTCGTAAACAACATAAAAAGGAACTTGGTTGAATCCATAATGTTTCTTAGCCGCTTCCTTACTATCAATATTCGTATAAAGATGTCTGATGTTAGGCCATTTAACAGCTTTTGAGGAGTGGAGGATTTCGCGAGCGGGGTCGAGGGAGTCGCAGACTATTGAGAGGATGGTGTAGTTGGAGTAGAGGGGATTGGTTGTGAGGGAGTGGAGTTTATCGAGGGCGGCAGGACAGCGGGTGCATTTTGTTGTCCAGAAGTCTGGGGGGAGGGGGTTAGAGGAGATCGGTGGCAAAATTGGGTTGGGTGGAAGTGGAGAAGGAAATGAGTAGCGATGTGTGACGATGGTGCAATAAATCAATGTTACACAGTGATTGGCTCCGGTGTGCGGATTTTGAGGCCATTCGTCGCACCACAGAAGATGAAAATTGCGATCGATAACGTTTCGATGGTCGATCGAGAGCGGGGAAGTTTAGCACGGTCTATTTTTAAGTGACACGGAGCAGACTCACCTATGATAAGACCATTACTGTTAGCAGCTATAGTGGATATGTCGGTGTCATCAGCGGTATGGAGGTCGGTGAGCGGTAGGTTGAGTAATTGGACCATGATTAGTTAGGTTCGTTTCGCGCAAAAAAGTTGATTCGAATGAAAGGAGAGTGTAGCGGGGGAATTTTGAAGTCGCGTTGAAATATGGGAACGGTTTATGTAGTTTTGGTTGGTGATGTTGTGTCAATTGGAACGATTAAGCGTTTTTGAAGGAGCTGGGTTGTGATTGCTTGATGAGTTTTTCAGGATTTTTGGGGGAAAAAAGAGGGAAGAGAGGAGGAGAAGAAAAATCAACTTGGACGAAGAAGAAGAAGAAGAAGAAACGTACATTTTGAAAAAGCTGGGGACTGCGCTCCATCGCGTGGTGAATCAGTTTCGCCTAGACTTCCGCACGTCGCTGAGACGTATGAACTACAATAGACAGCAGAGAACAACAAGAGCAACGAGGTAGTACCTTCCTTCATCGTCATCGTTCGTAACCTTGGCAAAGAGAGAAAAAGTACAAATCCACACACACACACACCAATCCATACGACCCACTACACCACAAAAAAAGGGGTGCCATTTCTCGTTCAAAGATCATCTTAATTTGTCTATGTTTCTTTTGTTATTGTCGACTCAGGAGGTACAACCGGCTCCTTCACTTCTACAGTATCTGTTACTGGCTCCTTCACTTCCACAGTTTCTGTAAATAACGCCTCACCAGCGTCATCAACTTTCTCAGTTTCCGTGAACGGCAAAGTTTCGGCCTGCCAAATTGCTTCATCCTTCTTCTCCTCCTCATCCTCCTCCACCTCCTCCACCTTCGCACTGACGACGTTTTTACCGGAGCGAGGACTTTTCTTTACACCGACACGCTTCGACGACGGTCGAACTGTAACGCTCATCCCGCTTTTACATTTTTCGAAGTACGTTTCCGCCTCTCTCTTCCTCCCCTTCCTTTCCAGTATACACCCGAGGTTGTAGAAAGCGATTTTCTCTAATTCAACAGTCCCCTTTTCGCTCCATTTTTTTTCTTTCTTTAATGAAGGGTGAAGGTTGAGGATTTTTAAGGCGGCTTTGATGTGGGTGTGAGCACGGCTTAGGTGGCCTAATTTGTATAAGCATGTGGATATGTTGATGTGTGTTTCTGGTGTTCCGCCTTGGTTCTCGCTTTTCAGAAGACGGATCAAATATGGCAGGGCTTTTTCTGGCTCGCCTCCGGGGTCGGCGCCCTCGACGATGGCGAAGTTGTTAAGTGTCAAGTGCAAGCTTAATTTTAAATCGGGCTCGAGGAGGATAGAGGGCTGGCAGAGGTAGAGCGACTTTTTGAGCAAGGAGCATTAGCGAGCCGAGGAGCGAAGCGACGAGTTAGTTTAGAATGTTATTAAAGCTCGTCGATTCGCTCCTCATGGAGAATCATTGAACTCTGCCTGGCCTCACCTTTTCGAGGTGGTGCCGTGCCAAAACCTTCGGACTCGGTTCTGAGACTACTGTTTCATCCTTGTTGGGAGTGGTGCTCGGTGGCTTTTTAGGGGACGCTGGGAAGGGGAGGAGGTTCAGTGCAGCCTTATTCAAGGTCTTGATCAACTCGACTATTATTTTCTGCGTGCTGGCGGAATGAGGGCCATCCTTTTCTTGGGAGTTTACGAGGGACGACTCCAGCTTCTCTATTGTTGTTTCATCCTGAGGCTGAGGGGTTTCTGTGAAGACGTTAGTATTTTTTAACGCGATGTCGTTAGAATAGTCCATTTTAATCGCCATGATGATAACCCCCCGTTCAATACCAGCGCTCACCTGTTGTATTTCCCCCTTCCCCCGACCCTACTGATGGTTTCGCAACAGTTGTGGTGAGAGGTGGCAAGCCAGCCTTCACGTCCCCGACCTCGGTCATTTGCTGGTCCATATGTAACACAGTAATAATTGAAGCGGCGTGGATTGACTCTAATTCTATTTTTATCGACGTTTACTAAACAGCAATATCTTCGTCCGGTTGCCGATTGCCAGCAGAGGATGGTCAGAGGAGAACATCGATGCACTCAATTTAATTCCCTTCCTCGAACTCGAAATGAACCAGATATTATGCCTCCTGCTTGCCCTGAGCGCATCAACGTGCAATTCGAAGAATCTCCGTGTCAACGCCCCCGCATCAAACGAAATCTTAGACTTAACGTTTAACATAGGGGTTGCATCCCCCGTTGTCCAAGGATCTTTCACCACATCAACGACCCAATACGTCGCCGCCGTCGCCCAGCACACGAGCACCGGCAGCTCCAAGAGTGACGGCTGGGAATCAGTGGTCGACAACAACGTGAATGAATACAGGACCATTGCCGCGGCCGCATCTGCAGGTGAGGAAGTGCGAGGAGTGAAGCGACGAGCTGGGAATGCGACAATTACGTTCGTAATGAGTCTCCATGAGGTGCAAAGCGACGAGTTAAGCGTTGTCTATGAACTCGAAGCGAAGCCGAGTAACGTAGAGAACATGCTTTCTATGAACTTGTTGCTTCGCTCCTCGTAAACTAGAAGACGCGTTGTCTATGAACTCGCCGCTTCGCTCCTCGCCGGGAATGCGATATTTACATTCGTAATTCATCTGCGCTAGTAGCGTTAGTCTAAACGCTCGAGCCGCTTTCATTCGCTACGTAATTCTAACTCGTTAACTTAAAACTTTGACTCGCTACGCTCATCGCTTGCAGAGGGAGCCCAAATTATTGTATACCCCGAATGGGGCCTCTTCGGTAACGACGGAGCGGTCAAGACCCGTGAAACCATCGAACCCTTCTGCGAGGTAATCACCGACCAGGCCGCATCCGACAGTTCCACAACAGTCGGTAAACTCGCTACCTTAGCTAGCAAGTACAAGGTGGTTGTAGTAGCCAACGTCTGCGAGAAAGTCGAAACCAACAGCGCCGTTTACCTCTACAACACCGAAATCGCGTTGAGCGAAACCGGAGAGCTTCTGGCGAAGTACCACAAGGAACATCCTTGGTACACGGACACCTTCGATACTCCACCTACGACCGAAATCGTAACCTTCACGACTTCATTCGGTGTTAGGTTCGGATTATTCATCTGCTACGACATCGTCCACTCAACCCCAATCAAGGATCTGCTAGCGGAGGGAGTGACTCAATTCCCTTACTCCGTTTCTTTCCCAGTGCAGATTTTGGAGAAGGCTGGATTTCAAGCGTGGAGTAAACAAACTAAGGCGACGCTTTTAGCGAGTAATCTCGGTAGAAGTGGTAGCGGGATTTTCCAGAAGGGGGACGTCATCGCTGCTGTGGGGAGGACGGGGGCGAAGTTCGCGATCGGTCCAGTTGTGGTTGACGGGTGGATCTGAGGGGGGGGGTTAAGAGTAAAAGTTAAGAGGGGGGTGGGAAACGAATGCTAACACTTAGTAAAAAATTAAGATGATCTTTGAACGAGAAATTATCAATTAAAACACAACAGACGTCACACACATACACCCGCACACGCATATACACTTAACGCTAATCAACCCTACAACAATTGAGCATCATCCATTCAGCCCGCACCTCCGATTCCACTCCCCTCCTACTCAGCTCGGAAAGTGCCGTGTAGAAAGCCAGCTTTGTGTGCTCGTCCATGAGATTCACGTCGGCGGGCTTGTCGACGCACTTGACGCACTTGTTCTTATCGTTTTCGCAATCGTGCCAATCCTCTCTCGCGCCTTTTCCTTTAACTACGAGGTAGAAGCGAATGTCTCTAAAGCCCTCCCCCCCCCTTCACAGTCAAAATATCAATTCTTTCGGCGAGTGGAAAGGACCTAGCGATGTCGTCGCTATCAACAGCGCACGCAAGAGCGCCCTCGGCGTCTTCTTCGTACCGGCCATGCCACGTATTCATCTTCCATTCCGATTTGAGCTTCTCCATCGTTTTTTAATGTCGCTCTGAATCTCTTCCTTGAAACCTTCGTTCTCTGGCATAGCTACTTCTTCTCTCAGATCGCCTATTTGGTCGAACCTCCGTTTCAGGTTTCCGTGTTTTTCCTTCCCCACTTCCAGTTCCAAGATCGCCTCGTCGACTTCGTAGGCCTTGGAGAGGGCAGGGTCAGGCAACTCCATGCTCGCCGCCACCGCCTCCGCAAAGCAACGTGTTATCGTGCCGGTTTTGTCAGCGACTGCAATAGTCGCAAATTTTCCCTCCACTGCGCTTGACTGTTTGCGTTGAACTCGCGGTTGCTTTTCAGAGTAGCTCTTTGTTCGGCGATCGCACGATCTCGTTCATCCCCTGACAGAATGCGGTCGATCCTATTCCAACCATCGTCGCGCCTTCCGCCAGCGCAACTCGTGGCGAACGCAATTGCGGCAAGAAGCGAAAGGTTTGGAGGCGAAACAGGAGCTTGGAAAGGTGCGTCGTTATCGCCGTCTTCGGCGTCGCTCGGCGTGTCGCCGATCGTCCTCTCAAATAAAGCGAAATCCGCGTTGGGAATCAGCTCAACTCCGAGACAACACACGATTTCACCCCATGCGATCACGCCCATCTTTCAAAAACGGAAAAGAGTTGATCTGTTAGGGTTATCAGGTTGATCGTAAACCCTCGGTTGATGGAGGGGGATTGGCTAGATTACTTTTTGGGAGCGTTTTGTGTGTTTTTATGGGTTGTAGAGGGGACTTATATGATATGAGTGTACGTAGAAACGGTAACAAAGTTTGAGGTTGCGTATGGGACGGTAAAATCGACGAAACTAAAATTGAGGGGAAAAACCTGAGAAGGTTTAGCAGCCAATTTCTCGAAATCTACGAATCACGACGTCCAAGTCTGTAGTCTCATAGTCTAAGGAGGGCTAAGAGAGCGGATAAACTAGTAGGAAAAGAGGATCGGGAGACGAGGGGAAGGAGGAAGAGGAACTGATCATCGAGCTCCGGTGTCGGCGAACTCGACGACTTTGACGCCAGTTTCGCCGACGATGGGTACGGCAGCGCCAGAATCGCCCTCGGCATCAAGTTGTTTGTCCCACACGAATGCGAAATTCTCTCCGACCCGCTGAATTACAACTCGATGGCCCCCGCGATCGTTCCCTCCCTCACCTCCCTTTGTGTTGCAGCTCTTGCGAAGAATTGCGTGAGTGAGCGAGCGACGGTAGAACCGCCACACCTCCCTCCCAACGACGATCCGGGCGACCCGTACACAGGCTTGAACGAAACCGAGTACGAACAGCAGTGAATAATTGATCATTACAAAAAAACGGCGGCGATGCGATCGACTATCCTCCGTGGAGTTCAAACTACTACGACTACGATGATTCCGCCAGGGAAAGGAATGAAGAGGAGATTAAAGTTTCCTGCGAATTGGTCGCTGAATTCAACGAAAATGCGCGGATCAAGGACAGGGAAACGTTCGCGGCGCTGCTAGCCTGCGACGAAAGTGGTGTACTTGCGAGATGTTTCAATGCGGTGTTAACAGTAAGTAGACTCCTTCCTGATGCCGACGCCCTTTTGTTTGGCCATGGTCGTGATACTTTGGGGGGAAATAAGGAGATTAATTATGCGGCGGTCCTGGACAAGGCGATGAAAACTTCGGATTTCGAGGCCTTCAGTAAGCACCCGAAAGCGAGTTCTATCGTTGCGAGGTGGTTGGCGAATCCGTCTCTCATTGAGTACCCACAATCGTCCATCCGCGCGAGTTGCGGGTGGACGCCGAACTCAAGACGGTGTTTTCCAAATTTAAACCTGTGCTTAAAGAACTTGCGAGGCCCAGGACAGGAGGTTTGCTGATGATGAGTGGTACGAATGGTTTCATGAAGATCGCAGAAATTTTTATGGTGCAAATGTCGCCACCGATGCACTTAATAAATTCGTTGATAATATGATGCCGACTTTTCCTTTCTCCGAGAAGCTCAAGGTGATAAATATGGATGAAGATAACGGGCACAGCAGTGATTCGCACTACCGCTGGTACCTAGTAGTCGCGAGTCGTGGCGGATCAGATAGGTACTCTGAAGTTGGAGCGTTTGAAGGAACTGGGAGCCGTACTAATAATATGCTTAAGACAAACTTCGCTCCTCTCGATCGCCACACGGAGCTTACGTTCAATACGATTCTTGGGGAGTTAAGAAGGTTGGGTTGTGATTCTGCATTTTCGGGGGCTGAGTATTTATGGATTACCTTGTGCATATACCTGGTGTTAAGCGTTTAGTTTTGCGTGTTGTTAATTAATGGAAGTCTTAATTTGTCTTTCAAACACGTTTTCACTATTTTCTATTTTGTTTACACCTTCTGAACACTGTTTGGGTTCAAGTAGCACTTCACTTTGCTCCCGAACGCGAGTTCCCAATTCGACAGCGTATAACAGACAGTCCCGTCATCACGGACCTCCTCTACCTTCCCGTCTCCCCAAGCGGACTTCACCTCGTCTCCAACAACAACCGCCGCCGCTTTCTTCTGTACGCTGTTCGGGTTCAAGTAGCACTTCACCTTACTCCCGAACGCCAATTCCCAGTTCTTGAGGGTGTACACCACGGTCCCATCATCACGGACTTCATCCACTTTTCCGTTTCCCCAAGCGGACTTCACGACGTCACCTACGACAAAGTCGCTCTTCACCACTACTTTCTCGGCCGGTTTCTCCTCCACAACAACCTTCTTCTCCTCGACAACCTCCCCTCTCCCCGTAAGCTCGGCAAGCGCAGGCGCAATCTCGGCAAACAACTTTCCCAGCTCGGGGTCCTGCAACTCCGCGGCAAAGGCTTTCTCGGGGTTCAAAAGCACGCTCGGATCGGCCACAATCTTCGCTGCAATCGGCCTCGCCTTCGGGTTCTGCATGACAGCCATGATTTTCGGGTTCGCCATCGCCTTCGCCATGAGCGCCGCCGGATCAATTTTCCCAACTTTCTTCTTCTCCTCCCCACCACCTCTACCCCCCCCATTGCCATTCTCGATAATCATCTTGATGAGCATGAGACTCTCCTCCAAACACTTCCTAAACGCGCTCATGTCCTCCGGCTCGAATCCGTTGACGAAGAACTTGACCTCGTCGTCAAAAGTGGCGTAAGGAATGAAGTACTTGCCCTTCTTTCCTTCGGCCGCGTCCTCCGCTCCGCTTTCGTTGACGAAGTCCCCGAACGCCGGGGACGCCATGGTCGCGGCCGTGAACTTCCCAGCCAGCATGGAGGAGCAGAGCGTGTCCGTCATCAGCGCAATGAAGGCTTCGTCGGAGAAGATAGGTGGTTGCGGCCTGCGGCGAGCGGCGAGCCGAGGAAGAAGTCCGAGAAGCGAAGCGATGAGTTAGTTTATAATGTTCTTAATGCGAGGCGAGAAGCGAAGCGACAAGTTGAACGAGGAGTTTCAATATGAGCAGCGTTTTTTAAGAGCCTCATCGTTGTAATTATGACGCCTTCGTAATCTCGGCGCTCCTCTCCTCGCAAATGTATAATATTCTTAATGCGATCTGTCGTCGCTCGAGCTCCACATCCTCGACGCTCCGCTCCTCGTTGTGGTTTTTCGCTCCTCCCTCCTCACACACTCACCTAGCCTTAGGCTTCAACGCAGCAAGAGCCGGCATGACCTTGGCGAACATTTGCGCGAGCTCAGGATCGGCGGCGAGTTCGGCGGAGAATGCGGCCGCGGGGTTGGCTAGAACTGCGGGGTTGGCTTTAATTTTTGCGGCGATTGGGCGAGCCTTGGGGTTCATCATGATGGCCATGATGTCAGGATTCGCCATGGCCTTCGCCATGAGCGCGGCCGGGTCCACTTTTCCCATACCGTTGCTAATGGCATTTAAAGCGTACAGGTGCCTGTCAAAGCCCATGCCCATGACGCACTGCTGGGTCAACGAGCTGTGGCGCTTGCAGGCCTCCTTCAAAAGCTCGTACTGTTCCTTGGCACTGGCGCTGCCTTCGACCGCAGTTTTAATGAACTGATCGAATGAGCGAAGCGAGCGGCGTGCGAAGCGAGCCGAGGACGAAGCCAGAGCGAGGAGCAAAGCGACAAGTTAGTATAGTGTTCATTCGTTAATGCGAGGAGCGAGAGCGATGCATAAGAGGAGCGAGATCAAGCGACACATCTTCATCGCTCGAGTTTCACATCCTCGTCGCTTCGCTCCTCATTGTCGACGTTCGCTCCTGGCTCCTTCGTATCGTACCTTGGATGACGACACCGTATTCCCACGCATCCTCTCATTCCTGCCGGCCTTGAAGGCCATGTGCTGGGCAACGCAGTACGCGCTCACGCACTTTCCGTGCCTCTTCATGTAAGCGAGCTGCAGCGCCTGCTGCATGACCGCGTCGGGCGACAATCCGTTATCCTTGAGGAACTGCGAGGACGAAGTCCAAGGAAAAGTCCGAGGAGCGAAGCGACGAGTTAGTAAAGGTGTTCATTCGTTAATTAATAATAATACACAACGTCGTAATACCCATCGCTTCCCTCCTCCTTCGTATCGTACCTTTGCGCCGTAATTGTTGAAGGTCAGTAAATCGCGTTTCGTGCTTGCCGCGAGCTTCTGGGCGGCCCCGGCGGCGGCTTCGATGGCAACGTCTAACCCTTCGTCCAGGATCCAGTCGACCGTGCTGACTTGGTAGGGTTTGGGAGCCTTAGGCTTCAACGCAGCAAGAGCCGGCATGACCTTGGCGAACATTTGCGCGAGCTCAGGATCGGCAGCGAGTTCGGCGGAGAATGCGGCCGCGGGGTTGGCTAGAACTGCGGGGTTGGCTTTAATTTTTGCGGCGATTGGGCGAGCCTTGGGGTTCATCATGATGGCCATGATGTCAGGATTCGCCATGGCCTTGGCCAAGAGCGCCGCCGGGTCCAGAGCTACCACCTTCTCCTCCAATTTGTAGGTCGGGTTCTGGACTTCCTTCACCAGCTCGGTACCCCACCTCATCATTGCGATGCCGTCTCCCCAGCTATGCTCGCTGTTCATGCAAACTTGGCCTGTTTTTGTTACGATGATTTGGCAGGGCTTGTCGAACCAGCGCCAGCCGGGAGTTCCGTGAACTGTGGGGGGCGGCGATCGTGTGTTAGAATTAGTGGTGCAAAAGAATCGAACTATACATTTATAGTGTTAGTCCTCACCTGCGGCTTGCATAGATACTTCGAGCTCATCCTCCTCGATGGGGTTGCCTAAGTAGTCGGAAACGCCGTCGTTCTCGTCCAAACACAGGACGAAGAGGGCCTCGTCGATGGCCTTGATTCCCTCGACGTTCTTCGCGTCGAGCTTCATGAGCCTCTCGCGATTGTTGGCCCAAACGTCGCGGTTGTCGCAAGTCAGTGCGCCAACGGGCGCGCGCCTCTCCTTCTCGACAAGGCACGCCTGCAGTGCTTCCTTGACCTTTGGGAGGGAAATGTCGTCAATGTCACCCTTAAAGTCCACCTTGTAGTAGTTGCTGGTGTGGAAGACGACAATGTGGCTGTGGCAAGCGAAGCGAGCGCGAGCGCAGCGAGCGTGTTAGAATTGTTAGGAGTTTTGAGGCTATAGGTGCAAATGAAGGAATACGACCTTATTAATTGTTGCATTCCCAGCTCCTACGTACCTCACTTCCTTGATGTTTTCCGCCTTGAACATGCTATCCCTGGTGACCCCTGGGATCCTCGTGCACCCGAACATGCGAGGGTACTGCAACATGTCCAGTGGGAAGCCCTTGAAGACGTCCGGTTCCAAAGTTTCGTTGATGACTGCGGCGGCGAGCAAAGCAAACGAGTTAGTATGAGTAGTGATGCGTTGTCAGCTCGTCGCTTCGCTCCTCGGCTCGCTTCGCTCGTCTGCTCGCCACTCACCCTGCCTGGCAAACTTGATGGTCGCGCACGTAATGTGGGCGGCTCGGTCGAGCTGACCATTTATTCCCTTGGCGGTGAACAAGGTGTCCTGCGCGACCCCACTAGGATTCTTGTACACGTAGCCGGGGTACCTTGCGTCCATGTACATGTCGTGGTGAAACCCTGCGAACCAGCTTGAGTCGGGCGCGGCCTTGTCGTCGATCGCTTTCAACTTCTCCTGGAGGGTAGGGGCGTCTTCTTTCAAGAATTGGTTGACCTTGAGTTTGGTCTGTTCGAATATTTTGGAGTCGACCAGCGTCTCTGTGACTTCGAGGAAGAGTTTCATGGACTGTTCTGGGGAGGGGAGGGGCAGCCTAGGGAGGCTGTCGGCGAGGAGGGGAGGGGAGATTCAGTTTAGAATGTTTTTCGTGCGAGGAAGGGAGGGGGGGTTTGAACGAGGAGGTTCAAATATGAGCGGCGTTTTCGAAGAGTCGATGAGTTCTTTTCGCTCAGTGTTATATTTACGTCATTTCATAATCTCGTCGTTTCAAATATGAGCGGCGTTTTCGAAGAGTCTCCTCGTAGTAATTATGACGCCTTCGTAATCTCGGAGCGACAAGCGACGAGTTCTATTTTCGAACGACAAGAGTATTCGTAATCTCGTCGCTCCGCTCCTCGCTAGTTTATAATCTTCTTACAGCTCGTCACTTCGCTCCTCGCTGTGTCTCACCTGGCTTGGTTCTTCCACATGTTGGACACGGGAGGCGCTTCGGGTTCCTCCTCGACCTCCTCCATTTTTGTGGCGTACAACTTCAGCAACGCCTCTTTGTATTTCGCCGTCAGCTGAGGGCGCCTGAGCTTCATGGTTGGCGTGAGCAAGTTATTCTCGACCCCGAAAGGCGTCGTGTCGAGCATGCACTTCTTGACGGTCTCGAATCCCATCAAGCTAGCCGCTTTGGAGGTCTTCCTAATCTCGGCCAAAATAGTTTGAAGCAGCTCCGCGGGCGACTTGGCCGCCTTGGCCGCGATAGGGTCGGGAATCGCGACCGCTACGGGGTAAGACTCGCTGTCGACGCCCCACACAAAGACCTGGGCGATGGAATCGCAAGACAGCAGTATGTTTTCGACTTTCTCGGGGCTGCGTGAGCGGCGAGCGAGGCGAGCCGAGGACGAAGCCCAATGAGGAGCGAAGCGACGAGTTAGTTTAGAATGTCCTTGCTCACGGAATCAACGCATTCCTAGCTCGTCGCTTCGCTCCTCGCTGTCTCTCACCTCACGTATTCGCCCTGCGAAAGCTTGAACAGGTCCTTCTTTCTGTCGATGACCTTGAGCTGGCCGTTGGCGGTCCACGCGCCAATGTCGCCCGTGTGAAGCCATCCATCTGCGTCAATGGCGGATTTCGTGGCGGGGGCATTCTTGTAGTAGCCCGCCATGACACCGGCTCCCTTAACGCAGATTTCACCTCTGCCCAAAACCTTTTCTTCCTCTCCGTGCTTATTGTCGGAGCTGAAATAGCCCATCTCTGGGACGTCTTCGAGCCTGACCTTGCAGCAGGGAATGGGTACGCCGACGTGGCCGCTGGTGGAGTGGTCCTGCGGAGACGTGAGCGTCATCGCAGCGCAGCACTCGGTCTGCCCGTAGCCCTCGAGGACGGGAACGGCGAGGAGGCACCTGAAGAAGTTCTTGAGCTTGGCAGAGATGGAAGCGCCGCCAGTCACGAGGAACCGAACGTTTTGGAGTCCGAGCTTTTGTTTTGTGGGTCCGAAAACCATGGCATCCCACTGCGGGCGGGTGGTCACGTTGGATTTCAAGCCCTCCAGCTTCTGATCCAACGCCATGTTGAAGACGTTCTGCTTCATGGCGTCGGCTTCCTTGACCTTGGCCATGATTCCGTCGTGGAACTTCTGGAGGACCCTGGGAACGGCAATGAAGATGGTCGGCTGTGCGACGGCCAATTCATTTTTGAGGGTCCTGATGTCGCCCGAGCTGAAAATCACGCTAGCCCCACACTTGTACAAGGCAACGTGCATGGTGCGCTCGAAGATGTGGGCGAGGGGAAGGTAGCTGAAATGCTTGTCGGTCTGCTCAAGGTCGACGACAGTCTCGAGGCACGCAGAAGCGACGGCGACGAAGTTCGCGTGGGACAAGAGCACCCCCTTGGGGTTACCGGTGGTGCCGGACGTGTAGCAGATCGTGGCCAGGTCGTTGGGAGAGGGGGGGTTGGGGACGAAGCCCGAGAGGCCGGAGAATTTGTAGTCGGCAAGGGAGTGGATGGTCAGGTTGGGGGTGTTTGGGAGGTCGCTTGGGTTGACGGGTCGAGAGCTGAGGATGATATGAGAGAGGGCTTTGTAAGGAGGAGCGAAGCGAAGACGTTAGAATAATTGTTGAAGTTGTGATAAAGATAGTTTTTCCCTCACCTATCGAAGGATCCTCGTTCTTTGCATTCGTTAGATGCGGAAGCTCTTTGAAAGAGCAGACGACCGTCTTCAAGTTCGTCTGCTTCAAAATGAAGGAGATAGCCTGCGGGCCGAGGGTGCTGTACAGAGGCACCACCGCGGCGTTGTTGCTGTAAGCCGCCTGCTCAGCAACGATCCAGTCGGCAGAGTTCGACATGAAGATACCGAGGAGGCGTAAACCATCGTCGTCAGGGGGGGTCAGGTCGAGCGAGGTGAGGTGGGAGGAGAGGTTGCGGACGGATTTTTGTACCTCCGCGTAGGTTTGGTAGGAGATTGAGGGGGTGTCGGAAACTGCTGGGTCTTGGAGGATGGAGCCAAGGCAGTTATTATTTGGGAAGTTCTACGAGCGAGCGAGGACGAAGTCCGAGCAAGGAGCGACGCGACGAGTAAGTTTAGAATGTTTTTAATGTGAGGGGCGGCGAGCGAAGCGACGAATTGAACTCAAAATTTCAATATTCGCGGCGTTTTCTCAGAGCCTCTTCGTTGTCACTCCGCCTTCGTAATCTCGTCGCTCCGCTCCTCGCTACTTTAGAATGTTCTTCGTGTCTCATCGCTCGAGCGGCACTTCTCACCTTCACGCCATCCTGAAAAGTAGCGTAACACGTCGTGGATCCTCTCAGAGTCTCTGATACGTTCTGCTGCTCTCTGTGCGTGAAGAACGCGCTGTGGGTTTGGTCTGCGGAGGAGGGGAAGGACGTCGAACCGAACGCGTACTCGACGCTGAAAGGGCGATCGAGCGCTAGTTAGAGTTGTGAGGGTGCACCTTTCAGCTTCGAGACAGTCCAAGCCGTAATTGTTCTTCAACGCGCTGTCAGCTCCCAAAATCAATCAACAAGGACGCATAACGATAGGTTCTTCTTCCAGATGCTAATGCAAAGGCGTGCACAGGTCGGAGGAGCGAAGAGCGTTGATCTGATTGAGCTTCAGCACGACGGGTTCTCGTCGCTGAGCGTAGAGATGTTTCTCACCTTAAGGTTTCGACGATGGGGGAGGGGCAGGGAGAGGGAG
>BLQM01000067.1:68823-88343 GCA_012489335.1 Triparma laevis f. inornata
CGACGATGGGGGAGGGGCAGGGAGAGGGAGTGTATTCAGGGGGGGGAGATTCGGGAGAAGGAGGACGTGAGATAACCACAGGCTCGGGCTCTTGTTTAGCCAATTTTTCTTCAAACTTCTTAGGCATTATAGGTTCATGGTCAGGCTCAGATTGTAGTTCTTCCATGACTGATTTAACGACCATGATGCCGTTATGTTCGTGGAGTTCAATTGAGGCTGTTCCGGGGAGGAGGTGGAGGCGGATGGGCTTGTCGGTGTAGAGGAGGCCGTTGGAGGTCGGGGCGGTGTCAGATTCTAGGTTTGTTTTTATGGGAGAGAGAGGCTTGGGGGTGGGGGGGGGAGGGGGGGCGAAAGGTGCGGGGACAGCGTGGGGTGAACAAAAGCCTTCGTTTTGGGACGTGGTGGTGGGAGGGGCGGAGGCGGTGGTTGAGGGCTCCTCGATTTTTAGGGGGGAGAGTGGGGCTGAGAGTGTCTTTTCGGCGGGTTTATTGAGTTGGCGAACGGCGTTCAGGCCGTTGCCACGAGAGGACGACGAGGAGGCCACGATTGTGATGCTGCGGCCTTTCCACTTGTACGTAGACTGGCCGGGGACCTTGGTAGAGGAGCGTCGCCACGCTTCACGCTTGCGCAGGAAGGATCGGCCCTCTTCGGAGGCTCCGATTTCGCCATCGCTGGGAGAGTGGGTGGAGGGTGGGGGGTGTTAGTGAGGGGACGAGCAGGTGTGCTTTGTTTTGGGCAGGGGAAATGAAAGCGGGAGAACTTACCCGAAAACGGTGCGCCAGTACGACGACTTGGGGCGTCGGGGCGAGATTGAGTTGTTCAGCATTGCGCGATTGGTTCGCGTGGGGCTGAGTTAGGAGGTGAGGAGTTTCACTAATGCTGCCATGGCAGTTGTGGGAGATTGCTGGAAATCATCAAGGAAAGGATCAGGGGAATAGTGCGAGTTGTGTACTGGGGTTGGATTGTGAGCTAAGGACGCTTGTTCTTGTCGGGGATAATTCTGAAGATTCTTTCGCACACAGTATTAAAGTCTGCACCCTGCTGCGGGTCGAAAAGAATATCCTTGCCGTTGTCTTTCTGCCCTAGGTTTTGGGGTCATTGGGGAGATGAGTTTGGGCTCAACAATAAATCCGGCGCCGTTGCCGTCTGGTGATGGTGGGTATTCATGTTCCAATAATCCCGCACCAACGCCCAATGGCGTGAATGCAAATCTGGTAATGGATTCATCAACTTCGCCCTCTGCTGCCCCTTCGTACAGACAAAACTACTGGGCGCTGGTTCTGTCGCCTCTAGCTGCATTCGCCGCTATCCTCGCCATCCCGATGTAGTCGACCCTCGCTGTGTTCTATATCACTTTTTGCCTCCCTTACGCTCTAGTGTCGATCTACACCTGCATAATGTTTCTTCGCGTATACCTCCTCTGGCCTTCCGACCCCATCACCATCTGTCTTCGTTGCCGTAATGTCGATCTTCCGTGGTGCCCTCAACTTCACGGTTGACAAGGCGACCCGAAACAGTCCGCCTGAAGCTAAAGACTGGGTCAAGACTTGCTTCGGTACCGTAATAAGTTGGTCGTACATATTCTATTTCAACTTCTACACCATCCTATTCACTGACCCGAACTCTTCAATCTTCCTGATAATCGCCATGCAAATCGTCAACACCGCTGTTGAAATCTTTCAGTTTCCTTTTTTCGTGTCGTAAACGTACCAATCATTCTTCGCTAAGAACTCCAATAATAATTCAGTTACGCCCGTCGCTGACGTAGATGTAGAGTCGACACCAATCGACACAACTCCTTCGATGTCAAATTTCAGTCGAAGGCTTTCAAATGGCATACATAAAATGAACAGCCTAGCCGCCGACCTACCAACAATCCTAACAAACAAAGGCGACGAAGTAGTAAACTACAAGTCCGTGGGCTACTTCTTCTTCGTGAATGCCCGCCTTCAAGCCCAATTCGGCTGCATAATGTTATAGACCACTATATACTATATAGTGGTCTTAAAATCAATTGGCTATCGTGCCTTCGCTTATTGCACCAGTCTAGAAACTGTTGATCTCCTCCGCACGAACCTTCAAGAATTAGGTGATCGTACCTTCTACGGTTGCTCAGAACTAAAATCGATGACTATCCCGGATTCGCTTCAAACTCTTGGGCGCTATGTCTTCCACAACTGCCCCAAGCTAGTCCCCTACAATGTTAACGTTTACGACGACGACGCGGTAGTCGCCCACCTCCGTTCCCAACAACAACAACAAGAGTATATATTAGAACTCAAATCAATCTTCTAAAACAAAACTGAAAATTCTTTTTCTTAAATATTATGCAACAACCATCCTACGTCTGAAATAGCTAGCGAAGAACCCAAAAGTTGGTCTCCTCCCCTTGCTCTGTTTCAAAAACCTCTAGCTCGGCCCTATTGAATAATTCGCGGTGGTGCGCATCTGACCTAGTGATGTCAAAGCGCGCATTCTCTCCTGCTGGGGTATCGCACTGGAACATCTTGGGGTTAGAACCCTTTAGATAAGGGCGATTCTGCGAGGAGCGGCGAGCGAAGCGACGACGAGTTAGTTTAGAATGTTATTAAGGCTCGTCGATTCTCTCCTCGCTGGGCTTCGTCCTCGCTGCTTCTCACCTCTTTCAGCACCAGGACCCCGTGCAGCGTGAGCCCCATCTTCAAGTTCCGGAGCGTCGTCACGGCGTCAGCGTCGGTCAGATACTGTAGCACCCACTGAATCCAGACCAGATCAATGCTGCCTAGTTTTGGGGCAAAGGTCTCCAACCGCGAACACGCAAACGTGCAGGCTGCGACGACGAGCGTAGTGAGGAGCCGAGGACGAAGCCAGAGCGAGGAGCGAAGCAACGAGTTAGTTTCTAATGTTCTTTAATGCTCACGGAATCAACGCATTCCTAGATCGTCGCTTCGCTCCTCGCAGCTTCTCACCTTTGCCGCGTTTCTTCCCGAGGTAGCGCCGCGACTGTCGGCTCCACACGGTCGATGCCTCAACTAGATGCACTGTTTTGCAGTGGTGAAGGAGGAGGTGCTTCGTCACGCGCCCAACGCCGGCACCGGCGTCCAGACCCGACGTGAGCTTCAACTTAGGCATGCGTGTCAGGAGCGCAGTCAAGAAACGCTAAGACGAGCGTAGTGAGCCGCATGAGGATTAACGATAACGAGTTAGAATCAAGTAATGACGAAAGTAGCGGAGACCAGCTACTACCAGTATTATCAGCTCGTCGCTTCGCTCCTCGCTGGGCTTCGTCCTCTCTGTGCCTCACCTGCGAGTCTTCAATGTCGGTAGCGCTTTCGTCATCTCCCATCATGGCCTCCTCGTCCGTATTCCCGTTGTAGCCGCCAGCATCCCACCAAACGGCGTTTGCAGCGTACAGCGCAGTGCGGTTTGCGTCCTGCCACAGTGAAAGCTCGGCCAGTGACGCAAAGCTGCGACGAGCGAAGCGAGTTGCATGAAAACGAACAATCAACGTGTTAGAATTGCGTGACGATGTAGGCAACTTAGTTGGTGAGTCTGAAGCAATCAGCGCAGCAAACTGCGCCCGCAAATAACTTGTTCTCACCTATTGCCCATGTCGTCAACACCGCAGAGTTGGCCTTTCTTCAGCGCAGCGCGGATCTGCGACGAGCGAAGCGAGTCAAATGAAGATTGGCGTTAACGAGTTAGAATTGGGTGGGGATGAAAGCGGCGTCTACGTCGACGATGAAACTAGCAGCGTGGCTAAATTACGACACCAAATATCACCTTCCCAGCGAGGAGCGGAGCGACGACAACGAGACGCGAAGCGACAAAGAGTCTACCTATATATCCTCGCTTCGTTCGGTGACCTCGCTTCGCTAAATTACGACCTCGAATATCACATTCCCAGCTCGTCGCTTCGCTCCTCCAGTTTCTCACCTTGGCTCGACCCTCTGCCAGCTTACGCTCCACATCCAACTCCACTGCGAGAGACACAGCAGCTGCCTCCTCCAAAGCGAATTTCTTCGCCAACTCTGCAGCAAGAGCAACAGCCGTGGCCTTCGAATAGAATGAGCGGCGAGTGAATTAGTTAGTAGGTAGGTAGGTTGCGAGCGAGCGAGCGAAGCGGAGACAATGACTTTACCTCCGAGCGCTCTAATTCATCCTCTTGTTGGTGAGAGGCAAGTGTGAGTTCCAACACCAGAGCTGCGGCCGCTGCTGCTTCCGATGTCCGGAGACTGTCCAACTGCTGCTCGGCAATGAGAGCGACCTCCACCTCCAGTTCAAGAGCTGATAGGTCACCTGCTAGTTTGTGTGTTTGATGCGCGGCTTTTGTGATTGACAATAACAGCGCAGCTGCTGCTGCGACGGTGGCAGCTTCATCACGGGCGAATGTTTGGCTGCTGCAAAGGATTACTCTGGCGTCTGCGGCGGTTGTCAAGTTACGTGAGGCTGTCCCTTTGGGAGATAGCTTGACGGAGGCGGCCAAAGATAGTGTTTTCGAGGGCTGCATTTTGAAGCTGGATGGAGTGTGGAGTGGAGATTGAGAGTGCGTGTCGTGGGTTTAATGAGGTCGTAGCAATAGAACCCCAAGAGAGGTGGGGAGGGGGAGGCTAGGGAGTGCTTTTTGTGTAGATTGAGGTGTGCTAATGTAGAATGCGGGAGGGGCCAAGTTCGTAAACAGAATAGCTCTTTTTTCCGCCGCTAGAAGTCAGTGGAAACTCAGACCTGGCTAAATTGACATAGGTTGTCGTCTTGGATATTCGAGTAGGCTACAATCTAATCGAGAACGCGAGAGAAGCCGAAAACCAATTTTAGTCAAATCGCAGGAGAGTAAATCGGTATTCTAGTTATTTTCAGGTTCATAATTTGTCATATTGGCCCTTTAAAAACCCTGAGTATACAAGTTAAATAGTATTTTTTTCAGAAAAGCCCATCTTCGTGGTTTGAAAAAAATATATTTTAGCCTTCCTGGGCTTTATTTTCTCTACAAGTGGAATTTTCGGCATCCTAGGGTATCTTGATTGAACAATTGTGCCCAAGAATGACACAAAGGACCCCAGTAACACCATTTTTATATCTCAAATTCATTCTTTTGAATAATCATACTATAATATAAACGCTTAGAGGTCTTAAGATTTCGAATATAATCAAAAGTAGGCTTAAACATGAAAAAATAGATATACAGTTTTGATATAGACAAAAATCGATTTTGGGGACGGCAATAAAAGTACGTGAACGATCGCGAACGTAACTAAAATTAATACACCTATATTTTCACCCTCCTTACCAACTTCTTTAAATTATTAGGCATCTGAAACCCTAAGGTTGTTCCAATACGCCCCTCCAAAAATATCTCGGCGCCTTGCAACGAGTTTTGACGGCTACTAACTCGTATCCATTATGCTCAAAGTTTCTCGCGCTTGGGTGATGCAAAAAAATGAATACGCTGCTTGGGTATTTATATTTAAACCTAATTTATTATTTATCCTTCTCCTTAAAATCCGCCTCCATAAATTCACCGTCATCATCATCAATATCAAATCTGGTTGTCCCCGTTCCCCCCTTCCCTTTTATACTATCCGGAGGCTTTGTACCAACGTCGAAATGCCTCCCCGCCACCTCTACCAGCAACTGAGAGATACTCCCATCCCTAGAGCTCAGCATCACCATCCCCTGGGTTTTCCCAATCACTTGAAACTGCAACGTGGCCTCTGTCCTCCCGTTCACGTTGCTCTGGAACTGCTGCAACGGCGGAGAAAATTGCAGGTCGGCGCCGAGAACGGAGGATAAACCGGAGTCCCGAGAAATCAAGTCGCGAGCGGAGTCGTGCAAGAGCTGGATCTCCTTCTGATTTTCTGCCGCCATGTTCACGAACTTTGAAACTAAGGGCTTGAACAGTTTGGAGAACAGCTTCACGCCAGGAGGAGCGTTCGCCGTGACCTGGTCGAATACCTGCAACGAGTGTAGAGTTAGCGGGTAAGACGATGAGATGAACGGCGAGTAGCTAAGCGACGCTTTCAGCTCGGTCGCACCTTATCGATCTGATTGTCTCTCTTCTCAGTTTCTGTCAGCTCGACGCCGATCATCTTCTTCGCGGACCGCGTTATCTTGGAGAAGAAGGGTCGGCGGATTTCCGCGGGACTGAGGAGAACCCGGCGGGTTGCGATTCGGAACATGGCCGCCGAATTGAGGGAGCGGTGAATCGTCTACTACGCTGTGTTCACGGCTTCTCCCCGATAGGTTCTTGCTTGTTATGGCAATAGACAAACCTGAGGATTGTAAATAAGTGGAACAGTGCTATTTTCGTGGAGAAATATACAGATCAATTTTCAAAGCCAGATTTTTAGCATTTTTTTCATCTGCTTGCAGCTCCACAATCTCTACCACTGTCCCATAAACATTTCCGCAATCAACCCACCTTAGTTCAAACACGTAGAAGGAGAAGCCGTAGAAACTCGTGTAGAAAGTTTATTCGCCCACCGAAACCCAAAAACTCAAACTCGTCGATCGAAATGCTAAACGATTCCGACGATGACTCCCTGGAAACCGAGGTCGAAATGGTATCCCTCCTGAACGGCGACGCGCCCCCCTCTCACTCCAAGTTCCGCCCCGAGTCTCCCTCGAAAGAGGGTCAAAATCCGACGCAGCTCTCCATCTCAATCGTGATTTCATTCGTAGGCGCTGGCATCCTCGGGCTGCCGTCTGCGTTCTCCAAGTCCGGGATCATCCTGAGTATATTCTCGCTGACCGGCGTGGCGGCGGTGAGTGTTTATGCGATGCTGTTGTTGGTGTGGACGCGCAAGAAGATAGAAGAGACAGGTGAGAACGACGGCAACGAGGATGCGTCGCTTTCAAACCTCGCATTAAGAATATTCTTAACTAACTCGTCGCTTCGCTCCTCGCTCGGGCATCGTCCTCGGCTCGCGCAGGAAAATCATGTGAAACCTACGGCGATGTAGGCGAGCACGTCATGGGAAAGTTCGGGCGCAACCTGGTAGACTTCTGCCTCACACTTTCCCAAACCTGCTTCGCCACCGCCTACGTGATCTTCATCTCCTCCAACCTACAGAACTCATTCGCCATCTCCCGCGTCTTGACCTGCATCCTCGCGATTCCTGGCCTCGCGTGGTTGGTCAACTTGTCGAGGTGAGGAGAGACGCGAGAAGCGAGGACGAGTTTTGCGAGAACATATTGCCCTCGTTTTACGAGAACACGTTGAATTTAACACAGTCGCTAACTACGCAACAACACGGCTCGCTTCGCTCGCCCCCCACAGCCTAAGAAAACTCTCCCCCTTTTCCCTCATAGCCGACTTCGCAAATTTCGCAGGACTGACTTACGTCCTCGCCTCCGACTTATCCACGCTGACCATTTCCCACCCTCAAATAACGATATGGGACTCCACCTACTTCATCCACGTCCTGGGCGTGAGTGTGTACTGCTTTGAGGGCGTCGGGCTAATCCTCCCGTTGGAGGCCAGCGCGGCGAACAAGGAAACGTTCCCGAAAGTACTGTGCATCGTTTTGAGTGCTATTACTGTCGTGATGCTTTTTTTTGGATGTCTAGGATTCGCGGCCTACGGGGACAAAGTTCTGTCTCCGATCACGTTGAATTTGGAGGGGTCCAGAGGAGATTTAGTCAAGGTGAGGATGAGGAGCGAAGCGACGAGGATGTGGAGCTCGACCGATGAGACACAAACAACATTATATACTAACTCTTCGCTTCGCTCCTCGGCTCGCTTCGCTTCGCTCGCAAAGGTCTGTTTTTGCGTAGGCCTGTATTTCACGTACCCTATTATGATGTTCCCAGTGAACACCATCGTAGAATCTAGAATTTGGGGAGACGAGACGCCTAGGAACTGGAAGTTCCGCACGTCCGTCGTCACAATGACCGCGGTGGTGGCCTGGGGAGTCGACGACTTTGGTAGGCTCAAGTACTAGAGGAACGGAAGATCGTTTCGTCGCTACACAATTCTAACACGGCTCGCTTCGCTCTCCACTCGTCGCTGCACTCGTCGCTACGCTTGTCGCAGGACTCTTCATCCACTTCGTCGGCAGTTCGGTTTGCATGATTCTCGGGTTCATCTTGCCGTGCTACTTTCATCTGAAGGTCGGTAAGCAATCAGGCGGGTTGTTGAAGTGGGAGAAGGTGAGCTGGGAATGCGTTGTTTCCGTTCGTCATTCAGCTGCGCTAGTAGCAGCAGTCTAGGTATCGACGCCACTATCATCGCTGCGTAATTCTAACTCGTCAACATCAATCTTCACGCGACTCGCTACGCTCGTCGCAGTACTTTGATTGGGGAATGATTGCGTTCGGCGCAATTTTTGGGACTTTGGGGACTTTTGATAGTGGAGCGGAGCTTTTAGGATTGCGAAGATGATAAATTGATGAAAGAGTGAACAAAATTTGACATTTAAACCCATGTATCTTTTTTTCCGCTATTTAATTTCCCCTGTTATATATTTTCCTCGCAATTTCCACCCCACCCACTCCCCCCAGTCCCTACTCTCTGGATACCCACATCCTTTTCTCGTTGTCGCCCGTTAAGACCTCCATAAACTTCTTTACCTCCTCCATCCGATTGTCGTTCATCAAAAACTTCTTCAAATTCTCATACGCGGCATGAAGTGAATGAATGTGATAATGGTGGTGGAGGCGTGGATGGGGGTATCTGCGAGGAGGATTACGGGGAATCAGTATAAAAGGATAGAGGGGATGGAACGGGATAAGCGGGGGAAGATAATAAGGATGTGCGGGATAGAAGGTTGTATATAAGACTGGTACGCCGATTAACATGAACACTCATAAGGCTGCGAAGCATGGGATCAATGTGGTCTGGTTTTCTTGTGATCAAGATAATTGCGACTACAAAGTGAAGCAAGCAATCAACCTCAAACGACACAAACGAGATATTCACAACATTGGCGTCAGATGGCACCAATGCGATTCATGCGAATACGTTGCCAAGCAAGCTGGCAACCTTAAACGACATAAAAGAAATACGCACAACATTGGTGTCGTCGTTTGGCACCAGTGCGACTCGTGCGACTACAAATTCAAGCTAGCTAGCAACCTCAAAAAACAAAAACGAAGAATTCACAAATAACGTTTTGAACATCAATGAAAACAAAATATGAACTTCTTGAGTAGTTTTTAAAATGCTTTATATTTTGATGTTCTTGTTCTCGTTGCCTCCTTTCCAAATAACTTGTGCCGTCCTTTGTACTAATTCCAAGGCTTAACTCAAACTGCCTACATTCAGTTTCGCCTACTCACTCGAACTGCAAGAGCATGCTGCTGGCCCCCCTCAAATCGAACTCGACGGTGCTCTCGTCAACGAAGACGAGGTCGTAGCCCTTCCCGCTCCACAAATCGACGTAGCTCTTCGCACCGTTGATCACGGTCTTGGCGAGGTCGACCCTGATGCTCTTCTGTTTAGGGTTGTAGTTGAACACTGCGAGGTACTTTCCGCCGGTTTCGCTGGCGAGCTCGAAAACGTTCGGGGCAATGACGATGCGCTCGGGGGAACTCACGGCCCTGAAAGACTCGCCCAGGAGAGCCACCTTGTTGACCTCCTTGTTGCCGAAGTACTTCTGCGTCAGCTCGACCGAGGTGGAGTTCGTCATGTCGTCGCCCGCCAAGTAGAACCCGCCGTGGACGACGCCCTTGTTGACCCTGGAGCGGGCGTCCATCTTGAAGCTGTTCACGAAGGGCTTGAGGAAGTTAGGCACGTCAATGATTTCGTTCTTGTTGAAAACAATCAGGTCGGGGTCGAGCTGCGGGCGAAGCGGTGAGCGAAGCGAGCCGAGGAGCGAAGCGACGATGAGTTAGAAATGAGTAGCGATGACATCGGCGGAAACGACGAGGGCTTCGTCCTCGTTCTCACCTTGACCATTTCCTTCTGCCACCACCCACCCCAGAGCTGGTTCATGGTGAACTCTACGCCACCGTACATTTGGTCACACCCGATCCTCCTCGCGTGCGCGAAGTGGTTGGGGAAGGTCGGGGCCTGCGAAGTCCAAGGTGAGGAAGGTGGAGTTAGTTTAGATTGTTCTTAATGTGAGG
The DNA here is from genome assembly GCA_012489335.1 of Triparma laevis f. inornata. Lineage (NCBI taxonomy): Eukaryota > Bolidophyceae > Parmales > Triparmaceae > Triparma > Triparma laevis. Next base: position 78,868 of record BLQM01000067.1, read on the forward strand.
AATGTGTAATTATCCGTATTCCCAGCGAGGAGCGAAACGACGGGGATTCAGAACATTCTAAATTTTAATGTGAGGAACGTGTAGTTATCCGAATTCCCAGCTCGTCGTTTCAGTCCTCACGGGCTTCTTTCTCCTCGCAGCTTCTCACCATGCTCAAGCTTATGACCATCCTGTTATCGATGGCCTCCGCGATCTTCTCCATTCCGTAGTTGTACGCGGCCATGCCCGTGGTCACTGACTTCTCGTAGTGAGAGCCGTCAGAGTTGCTTCCGCCCTCCATGCAACCCCAGTTGATGAAGTCGATTTTGATGAGCTTCATTCCCGAGTCCAACGCCGAGTTCACATAGTCCAACGCCATGCATAGCACGCCAGGGTGGGTCGGGTCGTAGGCGTAGTTGTTTTCGCCGGGGATGTTGATCCTCTTGTCTAGGGCTTTCATGGGCTCTCCCTTCAAGTTCTTCTTGACGAGCGAAAATTGAGTGTACGTCTCTCCGCCGCAGCTCACGGTGGCGTCAAGATCATCGGAGAAGTAGCTCCAAGGAGCAGCGTAAACGCCCGTGTTTTGGCCGTTCTGGTCAGTAGTCTGCGACGAGCGCGAGCGAAGTCTCGCGTGTTAGTGGCGGAGATAGCGAAAACTTGTAGCGAATGAATTACTCGTCGCTCCGCTCAACGTCGTCGCATTCGCTCCCCGCAGTTTCTCACCTCCACGAGCTTCGCCTGCTCGTCAAAACCAATGTTGACGGCGTCGAAGTCAATGAAACTGTTAGCGAAGCCAACGTCCTCCAGCTCCTTCATCGCCTCACTAGCCGCAACAGCGTTCTCCAAGTTCGTTCCGAACTGAGTAACTCCCCAGCTGTTCCAGCCAACTACGTTGTCAACCCCTTCAGGCATCTCCAAACCCTTCCTAACCTGACTCCTCCCATAAACCTCCATACCATCCCTCCAATCCTCAAACTCTCCCATAAAAAATGGCGGACTAGCTAAGTAATTCGCTTTATCATCGTGGTGAGCTTGTTGGCTATTAACCCATCCGTGTTCGATGTAGTCGCGAGTTTCCTCTAAGGAGTTGAGGCCAGCGAGGACGTCGAGTTTATGAACGCCGTAGTTGTTGTCTTCGAGTCTATTTTTTTTGAAGTTGTTTTACGTGTTAACATTTTACGTATAAAAATCAACTCATCGTCTCCTCGTTCTTTTTTCTCACCTAAAAGTCTTGGCATGAAATTCTAAACCAGTCTTCCATACCGTATGCTCTAAACTTCCTATGACAACACCTTCCCTAGTTTGTTCATTATAAAAAGGTGAAACGTATGAACTCGTCATTTTTAATAAATTGTCGGCGTTCGAATCTAAATTGCGAGATTGATACATTGAGATTATATCATTATCGAATGGTATTAATATAGTTTTAGGTTCAGAATTTGAAGTTCCTTTTATTATTAATTCACCGTCAGTAATTGCTTTTATTAAATTACTTTTAAAAGGAACTAAAGCGTCAACATCAACTTGAAAAGCAAAGTACTCTCCATAATCCTGAAAAGTTTGACGTATAGTCGGTCCAACTTCCGCGTCTTTCGGAATGTGAACGATGTGAGTTTGATTTTTTGATTTTACTGTGTGAACGCGTGGTTTGTAGTAATCTTTATGGCTGGTGCAGGTGTTGTATGTGAGTGGTTCAGAGTTTGAGGTGGCGTAGTTGAATTCAGAGCAGAGGTGGGGGATGGTATAGAGGGAGGAGGTTAGGGTGAGGGAGTGGTCGGGGTTTATTTTTAGGTCTAAATCGACGGCAGAAGCAAGCCCTAAAAGGAAGAGGGGGAGGAGGAGAGAGGGGAGGGAGTTCATTGTGCGGAGTGAGGGTAGGTCTGCGAAGGGATGAGATTTAGGGTAAGGTTAGAAAGGTTGGGTAGGTGTAGGGTGAAGTCGTGGAGGCTCAATTATTTCGACTCCTACAAGCGATATGGACGGGGGCGAGGTACCAGCGGGAAGAGTATATACACAAAAATGGCTGGAGACTTTTGAAACGTCTGAAACTCACGTATTTTGACAATCTAGGCAGATCGGGCGATCAGTTTTCATCGATGAAGATAGTCCAATCGAGAGACTTCGTTTTTGAGAGCATTCTTCAAGAATTAATCTTCGGGGTTTTATACTATATTAGGGAACGTCATGAAGCTCAAAATAATACCAACCGCGGAGCCTTTACAGGTCATCCCCAAAACTGATAGCTCCAAGGACGCCCGCATTGTGGAGCTCGAAGAATTAGTCAATAGTCTGCGGCAGACTGTTCACAAAATGCAGTCTAATGCTCAGGAAGGTATCAAGGGTATGGGGACGGAGGGTGAGGGGGAGAATGGGAAAGGAACCAGTGGCGGATCGCGAAACCTTACAGGAAATCAAATGACTCTCTCCACGACTATTTATAAAAAAACAACGCGGGACGATGAGAATGACGCGAGCAGCAGCGGAGAGAGGGGGGGGAAGGGGGGGTTTGTTAGGCTTGAGGGGAGACCTAAACGTTCTTCTGGTTGTCTTGAAAGAGGCGAGGGACTAATACGAAGAGGTGATGTATATACCCCGAAACAATTCTAACATACGCTGCAGGTTATGAAGCCTAGGCAGGTACCGGCGGCTTTGCCCGTGATGCAAAAGAGGTCTGGGTTGACCAGTGTGGACTGCTTGACGTTGGCGAAAGGTGAGTTGAGGGAGGAGCTCGCCAATTGTAGTTAGCACCGTTCTTACACAACATCGTTATTCGTGCTGGCGCAGGCTTCGACTTCCTGTCGAAAACCTCGCAGAACGACGAGGACGCCGTGGTGACGTACTTGGATCACTTCCCCGTGATAAAGGACATTAGCGAGATGAACCCGGCTCTTGAGGACCTTCCGATTTTCATGAATGTGAGGTTGGCCGACCACGGCAGGAAGTACGCCTAGTTCAGGCTTCTTTTCGGAGGTGAGGAACTGCGAGGAGATAAGCGACGAGTATTAAGAACACTCTAAACTAATTCGTCGCTTCGCTCCATACCTCGTTAATGCTCCTCGCTACGCCCGTCGCAGTTCTTCTGAGCACGTTCGACATCATCACGGATATTTACATGATCTACACGTACTACTCTTGCCAGCGAGAACGGCTTCGCCGTTGCGACCCTAGCAAGCCTAGCTTCGAATCTCGGAGTGCAGCTGCTGCTGGTCTTCTTTCAGACCAGGAAGCAGTCGTTAAGGCGAATGTTCAGGGAAATGATGTACGCCCTCACGTTTGCGAAGCCAGGTGAGAAATGTAACTGCGAGGAGCGAAACAACAAGCTGATAATGCGCCCAAGACATGATATCTTAAACCGCCGTCAACGATGCGGTTGTTGCCTACCTCCGCTCATTACAGATCTCCGCTGTCCCGGCAGTCGTAACATTAGTCAATCCAAACGCCGACGCCGCATTCACTAACTCGGTATCACCAATCTTCATGCGACTCGCTACGCTCGTCGCAGGCGTCAACGTGTACCACGTCATGCTCGGGGTCGAACAAGAAGTCGTAAGCTTCGCCAGTCCAAAAGTCGAAATGTTCATGTCCAAGGGAATCAAGTTGATCTGCGAAGCTATACCCGGGACGATTTTTCAGTCCTACGCGTACCTGACAGGTAAGAAACATGGTTGACAGTTGCTACTGCCAATTCAACATTTCTAACGTCGTCGCTTCGCTCCTCCACAGGTTCCAACCAGTCGTCTGCCGCCTTGTTCTCCCTCGCCGTATCGGTCTTCACCACGGCTTTCACTTCCACAGGAATCTCCTTCGACAAGGAACTGGACCAGAAAGGCAGGGACCATGCGCCGGCCTTCTATGGTTACGTCCCGATCGGTGCAGGCAGGAAGGCGAAGGCCTTCGTTTTAATGTTCTGCATCTCCGCGTGCCAGTTAACCGCCAAGGCCTTGGCTGTCGCGTTGTGCGCCGTCGAGGGCGGAGACACCGTCATCGCCTACCTCGTAGGAGAGATGTTGCTCTTCTTCGCGTACAAGTTCGCAAGAGGGGACTTCTGGTACTGGGTGCCGATTTACGGAGTGCCAGGGATGAGCTTTAGCTATCTCGCTCGACTCATGTTCAAGGCGCAAGTCGACTTCACCGCATTCCTGCACGCCCGCCACCCCAAAGAACTCGGAGGAAGGTGAGAAGGGGGGAGGGGGGAGAGCGACGAGATTATGAATGTGCTTGTTCTAACTCGAGCGTAACGCTCGTCGCAGCTACTGGGCCTTCACGATCCTTTCGACGCCGATCATTTACTTCTATTTCGGTTACAGGTATTTGGAGTACGTGGAGAGCGAGGTAGGAAAGGCGAGAGAGCTATCTTTGATGCTCAGCCCGAAGAAAGTTTATGGGATGATTGGAGGTGTCCTCGCCGTTCAGATTTTATCGTTCTACTTGTTCTTGAAGAACATTGAGCCTCGGTTTATTTACTCTTTCTACTCGACGATAACGGGGAACGAGCAGTCTTTTTTGTTCTTTCACAATCACAGCTACGACGCTCTTAAACTGGAATTCTTCGGCGAAAACAAATACAAGTGGAAGAAAATTCGAGAGGAGGTTGTGGAGTGGGTGAACTTGAAGATCTTGGAGTAGAACGAAGAGCAGCCGCCGGAGTGGTGGGACGCGCAAAGAAAAGCGATGATTCCAGATTGGGCGGTTAGGGATGGGGAGCTTTTGAAGACGATTAGGTCGAGCGACCTGGTCACATTTCAGGGGAGGAGGAGCTCGATCGGGTTGTCGGAGGTTGGGGGGGAGGAGGGGGGAGGGGTGGGGTTGACGCGGGGGGCGAAGAGGAGGAGGACGGTTGCGATTGAAGCGAGGAGAGAATTGAGTTGGAGATACCAGCGAGTGAAATTAAATATGTGAATTAAATAGGGACATTAAAATTTCAAATTAGAACGGTTTTGCTTTGTTTTCTCCTGGCGAGCTTGCCTCTGCTGTACTCTCTTGGCCCTCTCGTCCTTCTTTTGCTTTGAGCGGAGGTAGGCGATGACTTCGGGTGTTGTATCTCCAGAGTCCATCTCATCCCTTACGTCGATGCTGGAAGGGACTGGCTTGTAGCATTCAATGAAGACAAGGTCACTAAGCGTTTGAAGCAGTCCAGCTTTACCGATGCTCTCAACGCCCTCAGGGATATCAACAACGACGAGATTCTTGCATCTGTAGCAGATCCAGCCTCCGACCTTCGTAATATTCAGAAGCAAGATCACCCGCGTTATGAACTTATGCCTCTCCTCATTCCGCGGTAAATCTACTTCGCCACGATCAATCATCGCACGCTCTTCACTCCCTCGTCGATGAACGCGTCCACCACACGCTTCCACGCCTTTGTCGCCAACCTCAGTGTCATCAACGTATCTCCCACAACGAGGCCAACAAGTAACCTCTTGAAGTCGTCCTGGGTCGAAGGTTTCGAGAAATTGACTGCTAACTTTTCTCAGATTTTCTTCCCTCAAATTTCAGTTTCGTCGATTTCACCATCTTATAAGCAACCCCGAAGTCTGTTACTCTTTCCACGTACAATCATAGCATAGGAATCCTCCCTCAGCTCCCTCAACACACACCAAACCCCCCCAAAATGAAATCTAGCCAATCTCCGTCTGAACCCGTGGCCGCGGCCAAGCGTCTGTCAACGAAGAGGAGGACGACAAAGATTAGTGTATTATCTGCCTCGACAATGTTGTCAACTCGCAGTTGAGACCATGCGGGTACTCGGCGACGTGCAGGGAGTGTGCGGACGAGTTGAGGGGGAGGAACGAGCTTTGCCCTCTCTTCAGGAAGAAGATTGCGGGGTTTACTTTGGGCAAGTGGCAGAGCTCGATTGGCGAGCACGGGCTGTGGAACATGACGCAGCTCGTGATCGGGGAGGGCTTCAACGAGTATTTCCGAAAGCAGTTCAATGGGAACGAGGAGGCGTACTTGAGGTGGAGGGAGGTTTTTGACGTTTTGGAGTTTGGAAATTCGAGAGACGTAGGCCCCGATCTACCGCTGGAGCAGCAGGTTCTCAAGATCACGAAGTCGGAGAATTTGTTGAAGTTGAGAGCGCTGGCCAAGCTGTGCAGTAATGACTTCTTTAACGACGAGTCGCTGTTGGTGGTGGCGTGGAGGAGGATTTTGGAGGTTTTGGTTTTGGCGATGCCGCCCGTGGTGGAGAAGAAAGTACGAGGAAAGAAGAAGAAGCAGCAGACGAAGAAGAATGACCCGAGGAAGCTGGAAAAATTTGACGCGTGTGCGGCTTTGGGGATGGTGTGTCGTTTTGTTGGGGATTTTGATGATGCGAGGCGAAACCATCTTAGTGTTACGCTGAGGGAGAAAGGACAGTATGAGGAGGCGGAGGAAGTTTACAAGAGGTGTTTGGCGGGGAGGATGAAGGTGCTAGGGAAAGATCACGATGATAGGTTGGGCACGTTGAATAATTTGGGAGTAGTTTATCAGAGGTTGGGGAATAACGAGAAGGAGTTGGAATATTACGAGAGAGCTTTGAAGGGGTACGAGAGGTTGTTAGGGAAGAATCATCCGCAGACGCTCATGGCCGTAATGAACATCGCGATTGTTTACACAGTTCAGAAGGACTATGGGAAAGCTGATGAGCTTTATGAGAGAGCGCTCAAAGGATATGAGGCGCAGCTAGGAAAAGATCAGGGAAATACGATGAGGTGTGCCGAAAACTATCGAAAATGTCTTGAAAAGAGCGGAAAATAGCGCAGGGCTAGCGGAGCTAAAAAAGCGCATCCTAATGTAGATAATTATGACGTTGAAATAAAAGCATTTTTCTTAAAACAAGCTAGGGGTCATATTTATTTTTATGCATTAAACCATCATTTTCATCTTCATTTTCATTATTATTTATTTATGTACCAGCCCGAAAACACTGCATCACAGCCTCCCCCGCGTCAATCTCCCACTCCTCCTTATGCTTGACGACCTTCATCGTCTCTTCATCGATAACGTGAGTAACCTGCAACGAGCGTAGCGAGTTAGAATAGAGCAGCATAGATAGAAATTTGCGCGTTTAGACTGAAGCTACCGCGAATTACGACCGTAATTGTACCATTCCTAGCTCGTCGCTTCGCTCCTCGCTACTTCGCACCTTCCAAACCCAATTCAACTTTGGCTTCCACGGTAGCTTCAGGTCGAGTTTAACTAGAATTCTCGAGGTCAAGGAGTTGGGAGTTAGGGAGGTCGTCGACAACAGCTTGGTTTTGTAGGAGGAGACGAAGTTGCTTAGATTGCTTAGGTTGGAGACGAAACGATCCCGACCGGAGAAACCGGAGAAGGGGTCGGAGAAGTAGCAGTCTGAGGCGTAGATTGAAGCGTCGGTTAGGGAGCCGGTTAGGAAGTAGTCTTGCTTTACGTCAGTGGAGAGGGTTTCGAGGATTGAAGAGAGGGACCTGCAACGAGAGTAGCGAGTCGCACGAGAATTGGTGTTGGCGTGTTAGAAATGCGCAACGAAGAAATTGGGTCGAGCATTTAGTCGTAGCGACGAAAACAGTGGCTATGTTGAGACTGGAGCTATTGCATCGTCGCTTCGCTCCTCGTGACTTCGCACCTGCTCGTTGTCATGGGTGTAGACGTGGACGTGGACGTGCCACTCTTAAGCTCGACGATGTTTCCCTCAGGGTCCCGTAGGTACATAGAATACCCGTCTCCATCCGCGCCATATCGCTGGCCCTCCGAGAAAACCGCGTGGCCGCACTTGGCGAGATAGTCGCGCGTCTGGTCGGGGTCGTAGGGGTCGACGTTGAGAGCAAAATGATCGAGGGTACCCTTCTCAACGTCTGTGACGAGCGAAGCGAGCGCGAGCGCAGCGAGCGTGTTAGTGGTGAAGATAGCGAAACTCCTCATGGAGCCTCATGACGTACGGAATTAACGCATTCCCAGCTCGTCGCTTCGCTCCTCGCAGCTTCTCACCTCGCTCCGGAAGCGGTGCGTTCTCATCCACCCCGGAGCCACCGGCGTGCATCTTCCTCCCGGCAGGCGAGTCGTACGCATGCAGGTCGATCATTGAAGCGCCGACGCGCAAGTGAGAGAGGCAACCCTCCATGCGGCCGATCCTGTCAGGTTCAGCGCCCAGGACCCCCACGTAGAAATCGAGCATGGTTTGGGCGGAGTGAACGCGGAGGACGATGTGGTCGAGCTTGTTGAACTTGAATGGGGTAAGTGGGGTTGGAGGTGTTTTGAGGTTGGTCGAGGAGGTCGAGGAGGGAGGTTTCGGGGAGACCATCGCGGAGACATTGCCCAGAAGCTCGGCAGCGGACCACGTCACCTCTCCTAGAATAGATTTCGGTTGTGATGCTTTGGCGATGCTGTCGTCGTCGTTCGGGGGAGTCGCGGAGAGTTGCGTCGTGAGGAGATGGAGGGAGCGACGAGGAGAGATCGGAGTTTTCCATGTGTGTGAAGGCAATACGAGCAGAAGGAGCACAACTATAACATTGACCATCATTGTGGACATAACAAAAGCCCAGATTTCTTTAACCACTGGAACTTCGACGTTTGTGACGAGAAAAAGGACGAAGTGAAATTCCTGGAAAGTTTGGATAAGCAATCCCTGAAATCACCCGTTCTACATATCAATACGTTCCAAAAGCTCCCCTACGCCATCCAGTAAGCCCTCAAGAACCTGTCATGAACGCTACAGCTTGACCAGTCTACGGGAAAAGTCAAATGAGCGTCAATAGATGGGGATCGCGGGACTGATCGCTGCTTTTACTCGCCTCAAAGTGCCTCTTCCCCGCCGCGTCAACCCCTCCGCCCTCCCTCAATAGATGACCACTTATCCCAAACACCCCAAACTTCCGGCCAAATTCCCCCCTCCACGTCCATTCCATCTCCATCCCCACTTTCCTCTAACCTTCGCTCCTTTCGTCCTCCTCGCCCTTCAGAAAATGTCCAAGAAATCCTCCAAAAAGTCATCCTCTCTACCTCCAGTTGGGACCTTCATCCCCAGCTTCCCCGAAGGCATTCACATCGCGGTCGCGAAGAAGCGTTTGTGCGAGGAGACGGGAGAAAAGAATGACATGAAGAGGCAGAAGGGGATGACTATGGAGAAGATTGGGAAGGATTACCATGCGCATTTCGGGAAGAAGATGGGAGGAGGAGAGGAAGACGCGAAAGTAAAGGCGGATGTGAGTAGGGAGGGAGGGGGGAGGGGGGTGGTGGGGGGTTGAATTGCTTTATTCTAACTCGTCGGAGCAGGCCACTGCGAAGCTCAAGGCGGAGGCTGACGCTGCCGCCGCCGCCGCCAAGCTCAAGGCGGAGGCCGACGCCGCGGCTGCTGCACAGCTCAAGGCAGAGGCTGACGCTGCCGCCGCCGCCGCCAAGCTCAACGCTGAGGCTGACGCTGCCGCCGCCGCCGCCGCCAAGCTCAAGGCTGACGCTGACGCTGCCGCCGCCGCCGCCAAGCTCAAGGCGGAGGCCGACGCCGCGGCTGCTGCGAAGCTCAAGGCTGAGGCTGACGCTGCCGC
>BLQM01000067.1:88626-107569 GCA_012489335.1 Triparma laevis f. inornata
CCCCCCTAATCCGACTGCCCCCGCCAGGAGTCCCCCGCCCTACTCATAAGCGAAGCAGAGAGCCAAGAGAAAATCACCGAACCCGCCGTTTAAGAAGGTAGTAGGGAGAGAGGAGGGGGGGGGAGAGTATTGGGAGACGAGAGAACGATGAGAGTGAGAGAGAAAAGAAGAGAAAAATTATGTTTTACGTGTGAAATTAGGTTTGATTTTCATCTATTCTATTATAGCTCCAAGAAATTCTCATCAATGACAACGCACTCAATAACATCATCCTTCAAAAACCCGTTGAAGTTCTGTAGGCTCAATCCGCATTCCTCTCCCGCTTTAATATCGAAGACCCTATCTTTGAACTTCCTCAGCGTCATTCCCCTGTCCTCGACAAGAACCTCGCCCTCCCTCTTGACTCTGAAGAAAGTTTCTAGGTTCGTCTTCCCCTCTTTTTGGAGCCAAATATGGCCGTCGGCGACTTTGCAGCCTGCGACTTGTTCTACTCCTTTCCTTTGTTTCGCTGATCCCGAGAGGTTGAAGACTTCCGCGACATTCATCTTACCCACGATCCTGCGGAGATGAGCGAAGCGAGCCGTGTTAGAATGTTATAATAATTATGATCTCGTCGCTTCTACACATCCTCGCTTGGCTCAGCCATAATCATAATCCTCCTCACCTCTCCTCCTCAACGCTCGGAGCATACTTCCCCAGCACCTTCCTCGCATCATCCAACAAACTATAAATCACGTCGTGCCTCTGTATCCCCACGCCCATCTGCGGTGAGCGGAGCGAGTCGAATGAAGAGTGTTGTTAGTGAGCTCGAATTACATAGCGGCGATAGGAGCATCGGCGTTTACACCGAAGCTAATAGCGCAGCTGAATTTTGATCGCAATTGTCGTATTCCTAGCTCGTTGCTTCGCTCCTCGCAGCTCCTCACCTCCTCCGCCATCCCCAAAACCTCCCTATCATTAGCCTTCACATTGAAAGCGAAAATGACTCCCTCACTCTCACTTGCCAAGCTCACATCGGAGGGGATCACGCTGCCTACGCCCGTGTGAATTATATCGAGGACTATGTCGACCTTCGTCTCCTCGCCTAACGCCTTAATGCAGTCGACAACTGCTTCAAGCGTTCCGTCGCAGTCGGCCTTAATAACGATTGGAGCTCGGGGGGATTCTACTCGGTCGAGTTCTTTGCGGTCGCGGGCTTTTATGTCTGGGATGAAGCGGCGTTTGAATTCGAAGGCGAGCTTTTCGCCTGAGTGGGGGCGAGTGGGCGAGCGTTTGTGTTAGGATTGTTGCTGTCGACTTCGCGAAAGGAGCGAGGCGACGAGGATGCGTCGCTCTCGCTCCGAGATATGACAATCACCGATTCTAACTCGTCGTCGCTTCGCTCCTCCACTCGTCCCCTCACCTTTCAACATCGCGATATTCGCAGCTTCAATCCTCGTCTTCGTCCTCGCCGCCCCCCCAGTCAGCTCCAGCGTCATCTTCGCCGGATCCGCTCTAACGCTGCTCTCGATCAACCTCTTCTGCTCGGCCGCCTGTCGCCTATCCGCGATATCCTTCGCCACATTTTCGGAAGACACCACAATCAAAGATTCTCCAGCCTTGGGAACTCCCCTCAATCCAACGAGGCGAACGGGTTGAGACGGTCCGGCCGTTTTGAGCTGTTTGGAGGTTGACGCTGCAAGCACGAGCGTAGCAAGTCGTGATAACGAGTCAGAAACGAGAAGCAATGCAAGTGGCCCTGAGCGGCGAGAGAAACGACAAATTGAACGAGTTCATTTGGTTTTGCACCTCGTTGTATTTATGCGGTCTTCGTAATCTCGTCGCTCCGCTCCTCGCTATTATAGAACGTTCTAACTGCAGCGCCTCACCTTCTTTGAGGATTTTAACTTTTCCACCGTGAACGCCGCAGACGATCGCGTCGCCAACTTTGAAGTTTCCCCAGCGGACCACGGCGTCTACTACAACTCCAAGGCCCTTGTCCACTCGGGAGTCGAGGACTACGGCTTCTCCGGAGTCGGTGGTGGAGGATTTTAGTTCGAGGATTTCGGATTGGAGGACGAGAGATTCCATTAATTCGGGTACGCCTGTGAATGTGAATGAAGTTAGAATAATGGAGGAGGTCGTTACTTTACGCGCTACGCTCACTCACCTTCTCCCGTAATCCCCGAAACCGGCATCATCATAACCTCCCCCCCCATCCCCTCCGTGACCACCGCCTCCCCCATCAGCTCATTCTCGATCCTACGAGCGAAGCGACGAGTTAGTAAAGAACTTTCTTAATGCGAGGAGCGGGCGAGTCGGGGAGGGGATGGGGGAGTTGAACAAGGGGTTTCAATATGAGCTGCGTTTTCGAAGAGCCGACGAGTTCTCGTCGTTTTCATAATCTCGACGTTTTCATAATCTCGTCATTTCAATACTCGCGGCGTTTTCTCTCGCCTCCTCGTTGTATTCCCTCCGCCTTCTAATCTTGCGTCGCTCCACTCATCTCGCCCGTTCTTCAAGATTGGATGGTCTCACGCTCGTCTCTACTTTCTCACCTCCTCAAACTCTCCTCAACCTCCACCCCCTCCTTATCAATCTTCGTAACCGCCACAACCAACGCCTGTCCCCCATCCTTATACAAACTAATAACCTCCCTCGTTTGCATATTAATCCCATCATCCGCCGAAATAACTAAGCATATAACGTCAGTTGAGCTGCGACGAGCGTAGGGGATTTGGGGATTGGGGATTGGGGTATCGCATTAAGATTGAAGTTGACGAGTTAGAATCGCGTAGTGGTGTTACTAGCCGTCGAATCGTTGACGTTCGCTACTTCGCTCCGTCAAATTCCTCCTTAATTCATGCGTTTCCCAGCCTGTCGCTTCGCTCCTCGCAGCTTCTCACCTAGCACCGTTACTCCTCATACTCTTAAAAGCAGCGTGTCCAGGCGTATCCAAAAAAGTGCAACTCTTCGAGCTCGTTTCAGTATGGAATTTTTCAGGTAAAGGTACGGAGAAAGCGGAGATTATTTGGGTTATGCCTCCGGCTTCTGTTCCAGCCATGTCTTGGGGGGATTGAGATTTGTTTGATGTTTTTGTTTTTTTTGATTTTTGATTTTTCTAAAATACACGTGTTAGAAAACTAAACAAAACTTATAATAACGAGTGCATTGATCACCTTCTTCCCCTTCTCCCCCTCACCCTCCCTCGCTAACCTCCTAAGATAATCCAATAAAGTTGTTTTACCATGATCGACATGTCCCATAACGCTCACGACAGGCGGTCTAACTTCTAACCCTTCCATATCCAACCTGTTCTCAGTCAGTGGGAGAGACATATGCGGTAGCGACGACGAACGAGTAAGAGGAGGAGTTAGGGATCTGATGTTAAAACGAATGGTGAATTTAATAACGTAGTTTCAGTTGATAGAAGTTCGTCTCAGGATTTTGATTACACTAATAAACGGTCTCAGTACTCACTCAGCCCCGTTCGTATTCATGATTGGTCGAAAGCCTTCTCACCTCTCCAATTCCTTATCCTCCTTATTCTGCATAACCATCTCAATCTCCGTAGGTTCATCTTGTCTTAATTCTTTAATTTTCCTGCTAGACTCGTCAAGCGCTTCCTGCGCTTTTACAGCGTTCTTCTTCAATTCATGAATATATTTTTTACTCGCTTCCTTACTTCTTCCAACTCTAACACTACTCCTTCCAACCTCCAAACAAACCAATTCAACCGTATCCGCATCCAGCACCTTATCTCTAATACTATTACTCGTTAAACCTAAACTGCTCACGATTGAGGTTATGTGGGACGCTTTTTGTTGGAGGGAGGAGGAGAGGTCGAAGATTGAGAGGGGGGTTGTGTAGATTTTTAGGGGGGGGAGGGGGGAATTATTGGAGGAGGGAGGGGAGGGGGAGGGGGCGGACCAGGTGGGGGAGGGTTGTTTGGTGGTGGTGGTGGTGGGGTTTGTGTTTGACTTTTGTTGAGGATTACGCCACCACGATTTGCCCTTCTTGTCATTTTGATTGCTATTACTATTATTATTACTATTATTATTAACATTATTATTATTAATATTATTATTAATATTATTATTAATATTATTATTACTGTTGGAGCCTTTAGGACCTTTAGGACTGGTGTCGTTACTTAGGATCTTCTTGTTGCCTTTGTTATTCTTAGAGTTGGCAGGGTTGTTGTTATTATTTAACAAATAGGATGTAGAATGAATTAGTCGACTTTGCACTGCTGCTCCATTGGCGTTAAAATTAGAGCTAATTAAACTACTCAAACGAGACGCACGGACGGCGCTAACATTTGATAGCTTGTACATGTTTAACAAGGTAGGGAAGGGAACCGAGGCGGGTTTGGATTGGAATTGAAGGAGGGAGGACGAGATCGAGCACCGCAGAAAACGTTCACACGGGAGACTTAGAATTCGATTCTCACGCTACAGACAGTGTAATTGATGTGATTGGAAGGTGGTGGTAATAGGTCGTAGCTATTTGTGAAAAATAAAGTGAAGGCTTGAAATAGTCGTAAAAGCTTATCAAAACAGAAATATGATGAGGAGTGAAATTCACATCCCTGAAAAAGTCAAAAACCAAACCTAACAGTAGAAATGAGGGGTCAAACCTTCGCAGTAGCATTATTCCTCCTAAATATCCTCCTATGTACTTCATCTTCCCCTCCTGGGCCTCCAAGCGGTAGCAACGGTTACGGTTATGTAAATGAAAACGACGATCAAAACCTCCCGCGATCCTCATCTATTTCGCCTTCCTCTCCTCCTTCAAATCCTCTATCTCAGCGCAACCCCCCTCCCTCTGGCTCCAACACACCTCGCGAATACCATAACAGCATTGATGATAATGAAAGACGTCGTATTAACGTAAAAAACGATCGATCTCGTCAACCTCCGACACGTGCGTCTTCGGGTGGGATAAAGTATTCATTCAAGAAACCTTCGCCTTCTTCTCCCCGTTCTCCTCCAACCTCTTTGAATCCTTCTTCATCACCTAACCTCAACGAGCCTATCTCGAAAGAACAAAAACAAATCCACGAAATAATTAAACGTAACTATCCAATAATCCGTCATCTCTTCCCTTCCTCTTCTCCTTCAACCCTCCGTTTACATACTCTTACATTAACCTCAACAATAAATTCTCTATTACTAATAAGTTGGTGTTATTTAACCTTCCTCAAGCAATTAATCTATCCTTTCATATATCTAGGAGTAACATTTTTAAAGAATTTACCGTTGGTAGGGAATGGGATTGATTTTTTATCACAACAAAATCAGTACATCTCTTACTCATTTAAAGCGGCAACATTCATATACGTCTACTTCAAAGTCTATACACACATACGTCCTCGTTCCTCTTCAAAACCTGAATTCTCTGATCCTAAACTCTCCCAATACACTTATAATTTAATCACGAGGCCGAGTGATTTATGGGATTTAATAGTTTCTTCAGGTTTATTAACTGTATACGTTTTAGGGAATTTAAAGAGGGTTAGAAGTGATTATGGTACGCTTGGACAAGCTTTGAGGTGTATTCCTGGAAGACAACGTAAAACTTATTACCCTGAAGAAGAATTAGAATTAAAATGTAAAATTGTTGGGTTCTTTATCGGCGCCTTTTTAGGATATGGTGTTACGTCACGGATTTGGGGAGTTCCTGATTATTTTGGAGCGTTAGGTGGAGGTGGGTTTTGGGTGAGCGTTAGTTCTTTTGATAGTAAATACGGGGATTTAACGCGTTTAACATCAAGAAAGGTGTTGGAGGTTTTGGGGATTTGTGGGAGGTTGGAGAAGGAGGTACGAACATCGTCTCGGAGCGAAGCGACGAGCTAGGAATGCGACAATTCCGGTCGTTATTTGCCAGAGCGACGTAGCTTTAGTCTAAACACGAACACCCGCTTTCATCTTTACGTAATTCCAATGAGTTAACTCGAAACGTTCACGCGACTCGCTACGCTCGTCGCAGGTTTATTTGATTAGGAAGGGAGCGAGGGTGAGCAAGAATTTTGTGGCTATGGTAACATTAATGGATGGGAGGTTTAGGGTTATGGAGAGGGTGGGCGGGGTGTTAGGGAGGGTTACGGAGAGGGGGGGGGAGGAGGAGGAAGAGGGGAGGGGGGAGGGAGGGGGGAGGGAGGGGGGAAGAACCCGATCGAGGAACAAGGAGGCAGAGGAGACCCCCGCCAAGAGAACAAGGGGGTGGAGAGCGGGGAGGAGAGCAAGGAGGAGAGCAAAGTGAAGAGCGGGAAAGAAATCGGGAAGGAGAGCGACAGAGACGAGGACCGCCTCCGCCAAACATGAGAGGACAGAGAAGGCCTCCACCACCTCCGCCACAGTGAAAAGCAAAAAATAAAAGCCTCTTTGTTCAATTAATTTGTTTGTTTACAGGGTTCTGGTTCTGGTTATGGTTATGGTTATGGTTATGGTTAGGGTTATGTTTATGGTTATGGTTATAATATACTTTATTGCTCGCTGGTGCAGTGTATTTCTTGAGATGCTCTTTGGTTCTTTGTAATTCCTCATTAACGGTTTTCAGTTCATCCTCTAATTCATTTATTTTGGTTGCGTTATCCATTGCTGTATACAACAGAAAATTATTTATATGGTTTTATATTTTATGCGGAGTTTTGTGCGAACATAAATGTCCAAAGGTGTAAAATAGAAAAAAGCAAATTAAAAAAAGACAATCGTTTTTCTGACCAAAAAACTCAAAGAAACCATGATTAGAGATGGCGAAACGGAATAAAACGAGTTGCTGGAAATCCAGGGCATTATTTGAACCACACGTTGTTTTTCTCTATCCACTGTAAGATGGCGAAAACTGCTAGGTTTCGTGTGTGTATAGTCACGGATATCTCTTTGAGAATTCCTCTAATACCGTGCTCCCATCACATCGGGAACACGAGATCGATCGCACGCCCAAACATGCGAAGCGTTTCATCTTCGTATCCATGAAAGATCGCCCGTTCCAGGACACGGCTGAGAGTGGTGGCGAGTTCTGCGGCCATCGAAATGTCGGCATTCGTCCGTCCCCGCCGCATCCTTTTCTCCAAATCTATCATAGCATCCGATAGATTTGAAGTGTCACGCGACCCGCATGTTGTCGAGATCTTAGTGATCGTTTCCCGATGAGCCATCAGAAGACCCCGGTCGAACCCGAGATCCAGGCGCTCACGAACTTCCCCAAGACAATCATCATCTTGCCAACTATCAAAGGCCACGAATTCCGCATCCATCTCATCGTCGGTCAACAATATCTGTTGAATCATCGCCTGGATTTGGGTCTTTAGGACCCCCAGGGCGAGGATCGAATCCACGAATCTCGTATCCATGGTTGTTCCGCGCACATAGACTGATGCGTATCTCATGCGATGTTTCGCTTCGCACGCGGTGATCTGACTGTATACACTCTCCAGTACCGGCCCATCCCATCTACTCGGTCTAAAGAGCATTCGGTGAATACTGAAAAAGATGGGTATGCTTGCGGACACGACGTTTCGCGGTGAAGTGAAGTAGGCTTCGTTGAGAGACCAGAGAAGTGTTGAAATATGTTCTACGCTAATAGTTTGCCGGGTCATGTCCGCTATGTCTTCAAAGTAGCGGTAGAGCCCCGAATAGGGTTCGGCGAAGTTTTTGCGGACTTTGTCGGCGGACTTGCAAGTACATGCGAGACTCGCGAAATTGGACTCATCCAGGAAACCGATGAGGTCCTGGATTGGTGAAATTAGATTGAGAATATATTGAATGTTGTTCATATGGGTTACAATCATATGTATATTCTAACCAATGGTTGTTTCAGTTTTTCATTCGGTTGGGCACACACACCCACACCCACTCACACATCACCACACAACAATCGGTCAACCGATTCCAACCCACAGACGTGCGCGTAATCGACGAGATCTTGAACCAGTTCGACGTCGTGATGTCTGATTCGATCCATCAAACCGTTCCCAAAGAGTCGCGTTCGTGCGTACACACCATTCTCATAAGGGGATTTTTCAAACACCAACTTTTTCTCCAACTCGACTTTATGGTATTACATATGGGATTCGTCGACGTTGAGCCCACTCACATTTATGTTTCCGAACAACATCACGTTTAACTTGGAGTATATTACGTGGAATATTAAAATTAAGCCGGTATTTAGCTCTGAACTGACTGGAATAGAGTTGTTTGAAACTGCGCTAGTCGTACAATTGGTAACAACCGTGTTCTCCTTGCCCGAGCAAGCTGCTCAACTTGCAGCACGTAGCGCAAGGGATGCAATGGTTATGCCTTCGATTGACGATTGACAAGACCAAATGAAGTTTGTCTGGTGGGGGTTCTTCAGTTTGAAGATAGTGTAGATTATCAGATCAGACCGTACGATGCATGTACCTGCAGTGATTTTAGTAAGGAACGTCACTACTGAAAAGAGCGCTTCATTTCTGACAGCAGAAGACAAATGTTCAGGAAGATCAACTTGTGACTTAATGGGAGAGGTTCGAAGTTGCTCCAGCAAATCGCAAGCTGAATCTGTATTTCATCATTACTGGCAACAATCTTTTCCAACTCTCCCGTGACATAGTCGGCCTTGCTGTCATGTTTTCTGAGCTTTCAAGCAGATTTCCGCTTCCTTCTCCACCCAAATAGGTTGATTTCGTCAATGCGAAAAACACGGAGGTGGAAATGAGGGTGGGCATTATCATCATAAATGCGCAGATGCAAATAATTTGCTTGGCAAAGACTTGAACACACTGGTTGATTCGAGTTGCAGAAGGTTATGAAAGTTTTCTCTCCTGACCTCCTTAACGTTTTCGCCGCTACTGAGCTAAGCCTTCGATGGAAAGGAACAGTGATCGTCGTGATCGTTCATCAATCCAAGAGAGGTGGCCTGCTCGTGTAATGACCTAAAGTCAGAATATCGCTTTTCTGTGTGCCATGTTTGCCCCTGTCTATCCTTCACAGCTAGCCTGTAAACAGTCTTAATGACTATGGCTCCGTTAGAGCCTAGAAATGGCTTATCGTGGAAGCTTCCAACACTAAAAGTTCGACGATAGAGGTGCGCAATATTATTGAATGGAAAAATATGTTATATGGATGTCCACACCCTCAGCTTGACTAAATCGGCGAGGTCGACGTCATCATCTAAGCTCCCTGCGCGTTCTAGCGACACGGCGTCGATCGCTATGCGACATCAGAGAGAAGGCCTTTTCTTCAATCTTCGACGTGATGACATTCAAGCAGCTGGGCATTGCAATTCACCAAATTCCAAGTAGTAGTAACACTAGAAACGCTCTCGATTATGTTGCTAGTAACAATGTTCCCCACAAAAACTGTTGTTGGCTGGTCATGTAGTATTTACTTTGAAAAAGGTTTTGGGCTATTTGGGCCATTTAAAGGATTGGGTCAGCACTAGAGCTGGGGCCGCCATTGTCATCGTTGTCTGAGGATTCCTTCGCCATGTCGCCTCTGGATGCGCTTAACCAGCACACATACCCAAAGCTCATCGTCGCCATGAACGGGATTCTCAAATGAATCGGAACCAACGCGTACGAGATGACGTGCCCTGGGATCCAAAGTGCCCATGAGTTCCTCCAGTCCATGAAGCAATTCTGCTCGTACCTTTTGAGAGCCTTCACTATAGTTTCCTTGTCGACCCTGTGTTGGTCAAGAGTCTCCTTGAAGATGTAAAACGTTGGGAAGAATAGTATGGGGTCAGTGACAAAGTTCGCTGAGAGTACCTTCTGGGTAACCTTCTTGAAGGACCTGCCGGGAAACATCCTCTCGAGGATCACGTTAAACACAAAATACTGCACCATCCCCTGATGTATCGTGCCAAATGCGGCAAAAGCAGCTGTCTACGAGGCGGGCGATGATGAGTATAGCATGAGTATGATGCGGTTACGAAACTACGTGCCGAATTCGAACTCACCCTCTCGACAACAAGCTTCTCCCTCTTTTCGACGACAGTCTGGACAAGCACATCCGCTGCGGTAGCTTTAAGACCCATGATTACAGCCCCAGAAGCCATGGGCCACTTGCCCATCACTTTATTGAGAACTCTCGAGTTCACGATTGCCGAGGTCATAATGGCGGCGTTTAGACCAGAGGAAAAGGAAGAAGTGAGAAACGTGAAAATGTCAAATACTCGTGGAAGATGACAAAAGAGGACTTGGACTTGGACTCGGGGTTTCTTGAGAGGCGAACTGAAATAGTATACAGAAAAGCAACAAAATGTAATTGCGGATACGTTGGCTACGGCAGTATAGGGCGAGGCCGCGATTTTTAGAAAATGTTGCTGTTGTCCGCAAGCTGTTGTCCAGCAAACTTAATGACCAAAAAAATATCCTTCTTCAGAAGGATATTTTTTAGAAGTGATTTATGAGAGAAGATGATCGCGCTGCGCAGATCTCCCGCCTTGCGTTGCCTCGGCTGCAGCCTCCAAAGAACCGCTATGAGCTTCACCACCGACAGTGTTCTCTACGGCCACACCCCAAGCCGCTTATTTGAGGGATCTCAGGTCCTGAAACAGGTGGGCGACAGGAAGATGGGATTGAGTTGCCCCAACGTCAACTTGAAGAAGTCAGCCGAGTGGTCCGAGGCGGACGCCGCGGAGATAAAAAAGCAGCTCCATGAGCACTCTGGAGTGTTGACCTTTCCCAACCAGAGCGAGGACCTTTCTCCGCAGGTACGTTATCATTGGAAGCGTTTTTCCTTAGGTCGCCAATTGCCAGAGCTCTTACTGTACCACTATCACCCCGAACGCCGCATTGTCTTCACCGGCGTAGGATCACGTCAACGTTGGCAGGATTTTTGGGGAGGTTGAGATCCACACAGCCGTCAAGGGACTCCCAGATCTGCCGGAGGTCATGGAGATTCAGAGGTTGCCAACTGCCAAGGTTGTGTTCGGAGAGGATTACCACAGCGACCACTCATTCCAAGAATGCCCAGCTTCGTACTCCTTACTCCGCGCTACGAACGAAGTCAGCCCTTACGGCACCAACAACACGCAGGTGAGGAGTGGTGAAGCGAGGGAGGGGTGCAAGGAGCAGCGATTAGGCGCCGCGATTTACCATGTCAGCTCGCTTTGCACGTCGCTGACGCCGTCCTAATGTCCTAATGCTATAACCACCTCCGTCTTTGCGACTTGCTTTGCTCGTTGCAGTTCGCCAACACCATCCACGCCTATGAAGACCTCTCCCCTCTCATGAAGAAGCTCGTGGACAACTTGGTGGTTTCCCACTCAGCTAAGAGGGCGTACGGAGATGCTGACGAAGATAGCGAAAAGGGTGCTCACAAGGGCAACAGCAAGTTCGCCATGCTCGAGACTCCTGGAATGGAGGTAAGTGTTTTTCAAGCGAAGCAAGTCACACGAACGAAGTACACTGGTGTAACCCCCCAGAGTACAGCCCACCCTTTCTAATTCTTAGAACCTCATCAGCTCAAGGAAGCACCACTCCTCGAGGATCAGCACCACCCCGTCGTCATCGCACACCCCACCAAGGGTGAGCCTGCCCTCTTCATTTCCAAGACGTTCACCAACGGCATAGTTGGGATGACTCCTCTGGAGGGCATAGAGCTCATTATGCTCCTAGAGAAACACATCTCACAGGACAAATACCTATTCGAGGTCGCTTACGAGCCCAACTAGATTACCATATGGGACAATAGGCAGCTTATCCACAAGGGCCTCGTGAACGACACTTCGTGCAAGAGGGTCATCCAGAGCTGAGCAGCGTTGTGCAAGCGTTGTGCAAGCGTGAGAAGAGCCAGGGGTGAATGGCACGAGGGTGAATGGCGCAAGCGAGTAAAGGGGCGCTTGTTGTTGCATACTCCCATCTATGGCAGTTCAAAGACAACGATTAAATTGATTGCTTACACCCTTGTCATCTCTCTTGCCCTTTGATTCATTTATTACTTTCGCTTCGCTCGTCGCAGGGTCAGCGTTAACAGCGGGCACCTTCCCATCGCCAAGAAGGAGTGGGAATGGGCAGGGGGAGACTTTGACCGTGCCTTGGAGCTCGCCCATGAGAGGAGAAGCGGGGGTGTAACATATATCGACACAGATGGCTACGCCTCATTGGCGTAGTCACAGTAACAATATTCAAACAATTTACCGCAATGAGGTTTTAATAAATAAAGAAACTGCAACATTTACTTCGACTCCATTTGGGACGTATTAAAAATCCGGGGTCAACACCTCGTTTTTAGAATCTGAAAAACCCCAATATCCCTGAAGCTGGTGATATTACAGGGAGCTTTTAACCTCAGACAGTCAAAATTTATTCTCAAAATACCTTGAATTTTTAATGCCGCCGAAATCAAGTATGCGTAAGGCCAAGCTGTCCTTATAGTAGTCGAAAGGGTCACGGACCAGAACATGGACCCCCCGTGCGGACTTTGCTGATGAAATCTTGCCAACTCGATGAAGTTTGGCTGCACTTCGAAGCTAATATGCTGGGTTTGATCCATCAACGTCGTTCCGACGGCGACCCACGCCGCGAGACCGTATCTAATTCTATTCCGGTACTGACCACCATTAGAGATCGCGGTTATCCGGCGATTTAGCAAGGGTCATATTTAGTGAAATTCTGAGAATGGGTTTCGACTGTCTGAGGTTAAGAGTCCCCTATAATAATTGGGCCATGAAAGATTTTTCATTTTCTGGTGTTAAAGAACTGCCACTGCCTCAAACACAGCAACATCGTCGTGGAGTATACACAGCCAGCTACCTGAGATACCTGAGATATCCCGTACTGCCACATTCGGTTGCACTGCATCGTTTCGGATTCCTCCAAACAAGCCTTGTGCAATATTTCTTCGGCCCACGTTTCTTACGCCCTCTTTGAACTCCCAAATTTGAGAGAATAATCCCGGTCGTAGTACCTCATATATTACGTAAGTTTACAACCCGGGAAAATAAACAGTGGGAGTGTAACATTGTTGCGCACCAGCTCCGGAATCCCCCCAAATAAGCCTGCCAGAAATCCTTACCCTCACCCCCGAAGATGTCAGATGACAAGAAGAAGTCGGAGCAGGGAGGCGCGGCGGAAGGCCTGATGAAGAGGCTTTCCCTCAACAGGATGGGGAGCGAGGGCGGCAGCGAGAGGAAACTTCCTATCCAGTCGCTTACTTCACAGAGTGGGTCCTCTTTCGTCGAAGAGGTGTCCTCCCCCCTGTCCCTCTTAGGGACGCCTACCGCCTCTGACAACTCAGGCCGGGAGGCCCCAGATGAACCCAACACCTCCGAGTCTGCTAGCTTCACCATCACCCCCTCATCCAAACCTAATGCGGAGCCGACTACTACCAAACCCACTACCCTGACGTCTACCCTGACGTCTAATCCTGGTCATGTCCCCCGGGCTAAAGCGGAGTCACCAACAGGAATAAGCCTCAACCCTCTTAACCCTCTCATCCCCCCTCCCGCACGTATAACTGCAGCGGGGGCGGCTGGGGGTGGCTCGCATGAAGGGTTCAAACACACTCTCATCAGTATGCCAGAGGCCGGCGAGTTCAAGTGCTGCGAGGCCAAAGGCAGCTTCGTCTTGGCGGGGAATACCGACGGAAAGATTCACTCTTGCAACATGGTCAGCAACGAAGTTAAGGTCAGAAGAATGTGCGAGGAGCGAAGGTGAGGAGCGACGAGGAGCAAAAGACGAGGCTATAAACGCTACGCAAATGCCCCTCCTCCTTTGCTGACTCCGTAAACAATTCCACCTTTGCGACTCGCTTCACTCGCCGCAGCAACAACATGCTGACACTTCCGAACTTGACGTAGCCCGCTAACTCCCCGGCCATTTCTTGCTCTCTCGCTTCACCCGTCGCTTTCGCTTCGCTCGTCGCAGATCTTCGAAGTCTGCGAAGCCGCTATCGAGACCATGGCACTCGGAGAGTCCGTCATGTACGCTGGAACCTCAGATGGTAAGGTGTTCGCTATCAACCTAGCCAGCGGAAAGGTGGAAGCTACGTATCCCGGGCACGAGAAGAAGGTAAACGGTATAGCTGTCAGGTGAGAAGCGACTGCAATGACGACCAAAGGGGGTATTGTTGCTCCTCCTGCCCAGCGTGCAACATTTGGAGCGCGTCTTGCCTACGCAGGGCACATTGTGTAAGAATTCCTCGATGTTCATCCATCCAATACGTCCTTACCTAGCTTTCTCGTCGCAGCCACAACGGCAAAACGCTCATCACGACGTCTGAAGACGGGACTGCCCTTGTCTGGGATTTGACTTCAGGTGAGAGTGCCTGCCAATACCTCCGTGCGTAACGTCGCTGCTACCAGATCTGCCGTCATTCTAATGTCAAAAACCACGTCCTCGCAGGGTCTGATGCAAAGGTCATTCAAGAGGAGATGGTTAAGTGCGTTGCATTCAACCCGGGCGGGACCACATTTTGCTTAGGAGGAGGGGACTATCGATGGGGTATTCTTCACATGTACGAGTTTAATTCGTCCGAGCACCATGTGAAGCTTGAGGGGCACCGGACTGCAGTTGGCTCCGTCAAATTTTCACACGACGGACTCAAACTTTTCTCAGCGGGAGAAGCAACAATCAGGATCTGGAAAGGTTCCAAAACTACAGAGAATGCTACGTGCTGGAACGTGACGAAGACTCTTCCAACAGGAGCTTTGTGCCTCTCGGAATCACCCTGCGCAAAATACCTCGCCTTGGGCGCACCGACAGAGGGCAAAATTCGCATTTGGGACGTAGAATTGGGCGCTGAAGTCAGGGTGATTAACGACATCAAGGCCGACTTTCGAGGGATGAGCTACTTAGCTGGCGAGAAGATTGTTACCGCCTCGGAGGATGGCGATATCATCTCGTTCAGCGGGGCGTCTAAAGGCAAGGACTCTATAACTTTTAAGGGGCATTTAGAGGGCGCGAGGTCACTCTCCATAACTCCCGACGGCAAGACGCTCGTTTCTGGCGGGCTTGACAACAAGGTAATAGTATGGAACGCCAGGACGGGGGAGCTCAAGCTGACGCTCGACGGCCATACGGGTTGGGTGTATAGCGTGGCCGTGACAAAAGACGGGACGTCAGTCATTTCCGGCTCTATGGACGGGACGGCTAGGATTTGGAAGATCAAGGATGGGAAGGGGGAGGAGCAGAAGAAGGTCGAGTTCGGGGATACTGTGAAGTCCGTCGCGTTCCAACCCAACGAGAATTCATACTTCGTTGGCGGAGAGAATAATCTGATCAAGCAGTACATCATGGAGACGGGCAAAGAGGTGAAGGTCTTCAAGGGCCACACCCACTGGGTCAATTCTATCAAGGTCTCGAGCAATGGAAGCAGGCTAGTTTCAGCTAGCGAAGATACGTCCGTCATTGTCTGGGACATCGAAAGTGGCGACAAAATAAGATCGTTGGAAGGACATTCAAACGCCGCGAACACCGTCGACATCTCCCCCAACAACAAGATGATCGTATCTGGGTCCGACGACAACACGACGAAGCTCTGGAGCATGGACAACGGGGAGCTCTTGCATACCTTCGAAGGGCACACCCTCTGGTCCAGTTCCGTCGCGATCCACCCCTCAGGAGAGCTCCTTGCCACGGGCTCAAGGGACAAGACATGGAAGCTGTGGAGTCTCAAGACCAAAAAGCTTCTGTACACTTCCAGAGACAAACACTCAGATTACGTGAGCTCTGTCGTTTTCAGCCCCGACGGAGGCTCCTTGATCTCCGCGTCCAACGACAAGACTATCAACGTTGAGGACCTCGATCCCCACATCAACCGGCTTCCGAAATCTCTTCATGAATGTATTTTCAAGAGCGATTGTAAGCTTCACGCGAATTCTCCCGACGACTTTGATTGGAGCAATTCAGGAACAGCAGCATTCCTACAAAACTCTCCGCGCACTCTAATCGAGCCTCGCCTTGACGACGGCTCAAGACAGAACTTAGTTCATCTTGCCGCTTATGAAGGAGAGGCAGCGTTCCTTTCTCAGGTCCTCATCCCAGAGATTGATGAGACTGGTAAGGGCAAGCGAGGAGCGAGTCGACGAGCTGAAAACGCGATTTGCTGAACGTCATTGTACGCTACCGATACATCTTTTCTTAACGTCACTAATCCCAACTCTACGGTTTACACCTCCTTTTTGCGACTCGCTTTGCTCGTCGCAGCTGAGCAAGAAAAACAACAACAACTAGCCTTCTTCGCGTTGTTAGCGAAGGACAAGAACCATAAGGCACCGCTCACCCTTGCACTCGAGAGCAACGACGGCCCCGCTGTCCGCGCAATACTAGTTTGTTTACAGCTTCTCTTTGCACAAAAGCACGCCATGCCATTCAGCAAGAAGGCCGATCAGCAAGAAGAGCATCCCACGGAGGTGAGAGCGTGCGAGTCGAAGCCTCTGTACGCAGTGTCATCTTACTATTACAAATATTTTCAACTTCTCTTCGCTTCGCTTGTCGCAGCTCTTCGACATGAAGGACCTGTGCACCGCTCTCGACAAGTTTCCAACCTTCGCTCTTGACTTCGTCACCAATCTTTCTCTAGTCAGCTCCGGCGATAGTCGAGTGCTAAAAGGAGTAGAGAAGTGTGAATTAGGCCATACGAATCGACGTGTCACAGGGTCAGCCCAGCGCGTTCCACACAACTACTGGGCCGAGAAGCTCAAGGACAACAAAATAGATGGTGATCTTGGAAGCCCCGTGACAGCCCTCTTCGTCCCTCTTCCTAGCGCCGCCACAGCCGACTCTCTATTCTTCGAAGCGGTTGTTAATGCTGCCAAGAGAACGGGCAAGCTCAAAGTGTTCGAGAACGAAGTGTTGCAGGCGATCGTCGACCACAAATGGGGGTCATACGCACACCGCTGGTTCTATTGGCACGTGATGCTCGATTTCACGCTGGTCGCTACCCTGACCTTGGACGCGATGATCTACAGGACACTCACTTACGACCCACCCGGCAGTCTCCTCCTCAAGGCCCTTGGACGGGTGCCGATGTTTCTGACAATCCTCCTCTGGGCGTTCTTCACAAGGCTCGAATTCAAGCAGATGAAAAAAGCTCGCAGTTTCTGGGCACACATCACCGAGTTCTGGAATACCGTCGACGCCATATCTCTCGTTTCAATCTGCGCCGCCTACGTATGCAAAGTGATTGAATGGTGCACCGGGGCCACATCCTTGTACTGGAGCACATCGTTCATGGCGATAGCGTTACCGGCGACCTACCTAAACATCCTTTACTACATGCAAGGCTTCGACGGGCACGGCCCTCTCGTGAGAATCATTATTGGCTGCGTCAAGGGCGTTAGGGCTCCTGGGATCATTTTTACCATTTGCATCGCCGGTTTCGCAGCTAGCTTCTTCATCCTCTTCGAGGGCCGGGGGGAGAGCACCCACGCGACCCCGTCGACTTCCTTCCTGTTCACGTACACCGTCATGCTCGGCGGCTTCGGTGTCGACGACATACACGGCAGCGAAAACACGTACGTGACCGCGACGCTCCTCGTCATGTTCACGATCTTCACATACATCGTCATGCTTAACGTCCTAATCTCGGTCCTATCGGATGACTTTGATCGCATACAGGAGAACGGAAAAGCCGAGTTCACGTTCGCACGAGCTGAGACCATCCTCGAGTTCGAGACGATGTTGAATGAGGACGACCGCTCCAACCCAGAGCTCTTCCCCACGTGGCTCCAGGTGCTTGTCCCTACTCTAGAAAGCGACAACGCGGACGAGTTTGAATGGGCGGGTAGAGTGCGGGAGCTGAAGAACTCCGTGAAGCAGGTGCAGAGGAAGCTAGAGGAGAGCGAGGAGGCGAGGAGGGCGGAGGCGAGGGAGATAAAGAGGCAGAACGAGGAGAGGAAGGCGGAAGCTACTGAGATGAAGAGGCAGAACGCGTGCTTGGAGAAGATGCTCGATCAGATATCCAGGCAGCTCTCGGTTCAAGAGAGATGATAGTGATAGCTCAATTGGTGGGTAGGTACGAGAACAAGCGCATTGAGCAGCCTGAGTGGATGACCGGAAAAGAGGCCGAGGAAATGTTTATTAAGAGAATCGCTGAATGTACGACTGGTATGGAACATACGAAGAAGAAGTTAACGAGGCGTTAGATAAACTGTTTTAGAAGGGAGGTAGGAATTTGAAGAAGGGACGTTGGCGGGCAGCTACCGTTTCATTAAAATTAAGAGTAGTAAAAGTAAATCGGGGAAAGGGGTACGGGGGGGGGGGTAGGGGCTAAAAATACCATAAAAAGGGAGGGGGAGCCTTTTAGGAAAACATTAAAACAAGCATCAACAGCAATTATATAATTTCATTCTTTAATTCAATTTTATGATTTCAGTTCGGAGACATGCTCCCCCTCGACAGCTTTATTCTCGTGACCCGAAGCCTTGATGGTTGAGACATCGGAAGCTCTTTTGAGCTGAAACTTATACACGCACTTCCCGAGAGGGTGGGTTGGAGTTGTTGTTTGTGTGGTGTTAGAAGATTCGGGTTTGTTATTTGTGACAAATAGTATCTAATTTAGTCAATCGTTATTCCGTTATTCGTCCCCCCCCCAAAAAAACACCCGTCAATCTCTTCTTCTCTCACCTCACAAATATACCCTTCCTCCTCCATCATCCTAAAAAAGACCTTACTCTCCTCCATCCTCCTATTCCAGCTCATAACAAACATCCCTTCCTCCGTCTTAACAAGTTCCTTAATAGTCTTAACCAATTCAACATACACCCCACATTACAACAATATATCACTAGCAATAACAACCTCAAA
The DNA here is from genome assembly GCA_012489335.1 of Triparma laevis f. inornata. Classification (NCBI taxonomy): domain Eukaryota; class Bolidophyceae; order Parmales; family Triparmaceae; genus Triparma; species Triparma laevis. Next base: position 107,342 of record BLQM01000067.1, read on the forward strand.
TTCCCCCCCACACCAACCACTCCCCCACGTATGCGGTATATGCTTCACAGGCTCCACACCGTTCAAACGAAAATTGTAAGATATGTTTGACTCGACTTCACCGGCGTTAGGGTTATGGTTATGGTTATGGTTATGGTTATGGTTAGGGTTAGGGTTAGGGTTAGGGTTAGGGTTAGGGTTAGGGTTAGGGTTAGGGTTAGGGTTAGGGTTAGGGTTAGGGTTAGGGTT
>BLQM01000068.1:0-17952 GCA_012489335.1 Triparma laevis f. inornata
TAACCCTCTCTCCAACTTCTTCACCATAACCATAACCATAACCATAACCATAACCATTACCATTACCATTACCATTACCATTACCATTACCATTACCATTACCATCACCATCACCATAACCATAACCATAACATAACCCTAACAGAAAATAGTTCGAATTTATAAAATCATGTTTTCTTTAACCTCTTCCGCTTAATTCCCTAACAACGCTTTTAATTTTTTCAAGCTCCTCCCCTTCTGCTTCTTTCATCTCTAGGATCCTCCCCAAAGCCATCCAACCCTTTACCTCCTCCGGCCTCTCTCTTGTCACCTCCCTAAAAACCTCCTCCGCCTCCTCCAACTTTTTCAACCCCACAAAAACCTACGCGATGCAATGAGTTAGTTTAGATATTCGTGATGCTCGTCGCTTCGCTCCTCGCGATTTCTCACCTGACCCAACATCACTGAAAGCTCCACAACCATCTTCCTTGCCTTCGCCAAATACTCCCCACCTTCGCTCCCAACGATTTTATCAACCGCCCCTTCCAAAATCGCTTTCTTAACCTCCTCAAGACTACCCTTCAACACTTCCACCGCTCCACCTAAATCTCCACCAACAGCTAACCTATTAGCTCTCAAATTATCCACAGTCGCTAAATTAACGGCGGCTTTTAACGTGACCTCCGTATCGATTAAGGCTGCTCTGAACTTCACACTAGCCTCATCATAATTTTCCGTCTCAGCTAAAGCGCTACCCCAATTTAATAGAGCAGGACCATAATCGGGTTTCACGTTAACTGCGTTTTCGTAGCATGTGAGCTCCTTATCTTTAGACCCGACTTCGGCGTATTTTAGGGCGAGGTTGTAGTGTAACTCGTGATCGTCCTCGTTGATTTTCAATGAATTCTCGTACGCCGTAATCGATCCAGAAACGTCTTCTTTCTTCGAGAGAATTACGCCTAGCGAGAAGAGACCGTCGCTGTCGTTAGGGATGAATTCGAGCGCTTTGTTGATGTGTAATTCAGCATTCTCCAAGTCCTCCATGACGAGATAAACTTCACTCAAATCCTTCAAGCACGTAACGCATTTAGGGTTTAATTCCAAAGCCCACTCGAAATGTCTCTTCGCATCTTCGAGCTTCCTTTCCCCTCTGAATTTCGCTCCCCTATTTTTAAGCCGACGCACATGTTCAACTTTATCCTCAATAAGCATAAACGCTCCCAAAATATACCTCTGCGACGAGCGTAGCGAGTCGCAATTGGCGTTAACGAATTCTAATTGCGTGGGGATGATAGTGGCGTCGATACCTAGACTGGAGCTACTAGCGCAGCTGAATTTCGAGCGTAATTGACGCATTCCCAGCTCGTCGCTTCGCTCCTCGTAGTGCCTCACCTCCCCCTCCGTAACCTTACTCCCACCATGCCTCACACTCCCTGGCCTAAACGTAACCCCCCCGATTTCCATATCAACCGTCTCCTTCCCCAGGTGCTCAAAGTATGTCCCTCCCCCCTTAAAATCACCACTATAACTCAGCGCCAAAGTCATAGCAAGAATACCGTTATCAACATGCGTATCAGTTCTAGGGTGAGTGGAGTTGTAACGGAGGAGAGCGACGGAGTGAGGGCGGAGGACGGTGGGGGAGGAGATTATTTGAGGGAATTGGCTGGTCAGTTCGGGGTAGATGTGGGTTTTTAGGAGGGAGTTGAATAGGGATAAGGTTTTGGGGAGATTTTCGAGCCAGTCGCCGCCTAGCTTGTATTTTCCGCTTTTGTATTCGCCGTTTAACACTCCTTCTGATTCGGCGACTTTTACGAGGTTTTTTGCTTCGGAGGAGGTCAAGAGGGTTGAGGAGTCTTCTGTTACTCGGATTAGGTTTAGGGGGAAGGAGAACTGCGACGAGCGTAGCGAGTTGCATGAGGATTGACGATAATGACGTTAGAATTAAGTAACGGCGAAATTAGCGTTGACATCTAGACTGAAGCTACTATTGCAGTTGAATTACGGCCGTAATTGTCGTATTCCCAGCTCGTAGCTTCGCTCCTCGCTGCGCCTCACCTCGTTCTGGAAGTCTTCTGGAGGGACACTCCCCATATTATAACTCCTATACTCTCTACTCCCTTCGCCCTCTCCTTCGCCGCAGTAGAAAATCTCACAACTCTTCCTACAATCCTCTTCGTGTTCTTTCACGTTAAGTTCGATTGCGGCCTTGAATTCTGAACCAAGTTTCTCGATTAAATCATCGAGCTCAACAGGACTAGTGCAAGTTGACGAGGCAGGCTCGCAACCACCGTCTCCGCCACGAAACTTCAGTATCGGAGCTGAATTTAGTAAAGCTGAGGGAAGTTTGATCTTGGAGATTCCGCGTTGCCAGTTGAGGAAGTCTGAACGCTGCGTATCGAGGTCGCTGTCGGTGTTTTCGGATCGAGATTTGCAGAGCACTAAAAATAGGACTAGGAATAGTAGAGAAGTGAAAGACTGCATTGTCTCGGGTATTTATGCCGTTGTAGTTGTTATCCGAGCGAGTGTCTTCTGCAACGCTTTGTGAAGCGAGAATTCGGCTGCTAACTTTTCTCAGATTTTCCTTTCCTTTAATTTTAAGTTTCGTCGATATTATCGTCCCACACGCAACACCGAAGTCTGTTACACTTTTTACGTACACTCATAGTATATCAGTCCCCCCTTCACCCTCTCAGCGCACACCCAACGCCCCCAAAAATAAATCTAGCCAATCCCCGTCCAAAACCTCGGCGGGCTTGACCGAACTCTAAAGCCCTTGGCACTTTTCAATTACGCCCGCTGCAACAAACCACTCTAGTGTACTATACGCAATACCATAAATTCCCATAGCCAACAACGCCACCATTTTCACTTCCGATAATGCTTCCGATTATGCTCCTCTTCACGATACTCCTACTCGGGTTGAGCATATTACAACCTACTGGAGCGCTTGTACCAGCCGGTAGCTTGAAGCTTTATGGTAGCCAGGGTGCGTGACGATCTCGTTTTTTGATGAGAACGAGCCGACTCGTTGCGACCAACTCACCCTCCTCCTCGCCTCCACCTCCTCAGGTTCACGCTCCCCTCTCGTAAACTGGTACCTCGAAGAAATAAACGCCCCCTACACCCTCCTCCCTCCCCGTCCCAATCCTCACCCGTTCAATCAAGTCCCCGTCCTCGAAGACGGTTCCTCCATAATCTTCGAATCCGGCGCAATCCTACTCCACATCGCTACCAAATACGACGAGAAGTACGAACCCTCGCAATCCTCCTGGGTCGTATGGGCTAATACCTGCCTTGACCCTATATGCTTCAAGGAGAATGAACGTGGACAAGTTCTCGGCACGTCTCTCGATCAACCTAATCGTCGTATCGACGTCCTCGAACAACTACTCTCAGATAACGACTACATAGTGAACAACGAGTTTAGTGGTAAGTTTCAATGTCGACGCCGATCTTTCGTCACTTCGAGTTTCTAACTCGTTGTCGCTTCCGCGTAACTTCGCGTAATTCCGCTCTTCCGCGTTCGCTCACCGCAGTTGCGGACTGCGCCGTCGCTTCGTATCTGAATTATGTACCGCTATTCAACCCTGATGCTAACCTGAAGAATATACCGAATATCGTCAAGTATATGCAACGATGTGCGAGTAGACCTAAGTTTGAATCTGCATTTGGGGAAAATCACAAGCAACTCGTGCTTTCGAAGTGCGAGGATTATCTGAGTGGTGGAACGAAGGACAAGAAAATATTCGGAATATTTTGAATTTTCAAAAGACGACTTTATTAGTTACTTTGCGACGGACTCTTTCCTCCAGTTTTATCGCCGCCGCTCCTCCGCCTCATGATCGCACTGACATCTCCTCCGGTACCCCTCAATACTCTCCTCAGCTCTTCCGTCGTCACCTCGAACCTATACCTATACAACTGACTCGCCAACTTGCTGTAACCTTCGTAGTCGCTTAATAGCATGCTGCTCATTTCCTCCCAGACCTCCGACAAATCGCTCGTCTCGGCGAAGTGCTTCTCCATCCTCTTCCTGATCTCCTCGATTTGACCTTTGATGACGCCGGTGCCGACCTCCTTGGTCAGGGTTCTGACGAAGGTCGTTCGAGGGCAGTGGATGGGGACGTCTTGGTCTCCGACGTCTTTTCTGATCTTTTCGATGTTGTTGAAGAGCACGTACAGGCCCTTGAACTCCCTCTTGATGCTCCAGCTAATGTAGGAATTCGTGGCCTGCGTGAGCATCACCTTGGCGGTGTCTAAATGCGGCTTGAAGAAGAAGAGCAGCTCCGAACGTTGCGACACAGTGGCGATGAAGAAGGCGCAGTTCTCGATAGTGAGAACTTGGGTGGCGTACTGCGAGGAGCGGCGAGCGTGGTGAGCCGTGTTAGAATTTGTTATCGACGAAAGCTCAAAAGCTCAAAAGCTCAAAAGCTCAAAAGCTCAAAAGCGACGAAAGCGACGAAAGCGACGAAAGCGACGAAAGTTCGAACGCTCGAACGCATACACACACAACTTCCTCACCTGCTTGTCGCAGCTGCTGCGGGTTGTGACCATTTCCAAGCTCTCGAACAGGGCGTCGGCGAGGGAGGTGAGGCTGGTGGCGATAGATCCAGGGGTGACGCCCGAGTTGGTGCTCAAAATGCGATACAGGAAGCTGGGGTACTTGCTGAAGCTCTGCATCACGCCGGCTCGCTTGCCGTTGAGAGGAACGCCGTGGCTCCGGTTGACCCAGACTATCTGCTCATCGAGCCAGCTGCGCCAGCATTTCTCCGCCCTTGATCTCAGTTTTCCGAGGAAGGTGATGGCGGTCTTTTCGCCTTCTCCGGAGGCGCCGGCTTCGAGTCTGGCAATTGCCTCCTCGAGCTTCTGTGACCCCAGCAGATTGCTTACAACTGCGACGAGCGAAGCGAGTCGCATGAAGATTGACGTTCACGAATTAGAATTGCGTAGCGGTGACAGTGGCGTCGACATCTAGACTGGAGCTACTAGCGCGAACGAATAACGAGCGGAATTACCGCATTCCCAGCTCGTCGCTCCTCACAGCTTCTCACCTCCTCCGCCCTCGGTCTCGGAGCAACCCACGAGCTTCTCGAGCTCCGCCTCGACCATCTCGATTCCGTTCTCGACGCAGGACGACACGGAGGTCGCGTTCCTTGAAGCCTCGGCGGCCGACACGCTTTCCCCGCTCTTCGTCTCCAACCCAAAGAGGGCCGAAACGAAGAAGCCCTCGCGAGTGATAATGGGCAAGAGGTCCCCCAGAGCATCCTCGAGCTGCGACGAGCAGCGAGCGAAGCGAGCACGAGGAGCGAAGCGACGAGTAAGTATAGAATGTTCTTGCTTGATGCGAGGAGCGAGAGCAGCACAACCTCGTCGCTTGAGCTCCACATCCACGTCGCTTGAGCTCCACATCCACGTCGCTCGAGCTCCACATCCTCGTCGATTCGCTGCTCCGTTGCTCCCCTTCACTCCTCGCAGTTCCTCACCTTGTCTCCCCTCTCCCGAGCCCCGAAGTCCTTGTCGGTGCTCGCGACGGAGGTGTCAGAGCCCTGCGTGAGGCTCCTTAACGTGGTGCTGGGGTAGTCCTTCAGGTCCGTCACATGAGAGTGGGAGCTCGTGAGAGTCCCCGCGCTCTTAAAGTAACCACTGACGCCTCTACCGCCGTACAGCCCGGTCTTGACGCTTTCGCTATACCCCTTCCTCAGCGCCGGAACGAGCTGCGGCTTCAGAATCGTCAGGGTCTGCACCAGCGGCTGGAACTGAAGTATCAGAGACTGCGAAGCGAAGACGAGTTAGTATTAGTATGGAATGTTCTTAGTTGCAACGTGGCTCGTGGCCGCTCTTGCTCCTCATCCTCGCTTACCTGGTACCGCCGCTGAAGAGCCTTGAGCAAAGCCGCGAAGTGCTCCCTTGTCTCCTCATAGGCCCCTGCATCAACAACATAAAGTCCCGACGCGAAGTCCTCCCCTGCCTCCGCCAGTACCCTGAGGACGAAATCCCCCAGCGCTCCGCAGAACATTTCCTCGGTCCTCATCAGATCCGCCACGCGCTCGTTGACCGCGGCGAGGTGCACTCCGCCGCCTTCTGCGGCGCGGTCCAACGCCGCGCGAAGAACGGTACCGGCGGAGGCGATTTTTTCGATGGCTGAATCGTCGATGTCGTCGAGGTTAATGTGCCTCGACGTGCTGTTAGCGTTAGAGCTCAGCAGCGATTTTAGGGGATCTTTCAAGATGATTTGGAGCTCCTCGTCGATCTCCAATCCGTTGAGGAGCCTGTCCATCTCCGTCGTTAAAGACGCGTAGGATCTCCAGGTCTGCTCCAACGCGTTGTTCTCCTCTTCGATTAGGGCGCAGTCGTCGGTCAAGGGTTTCACGGCGGCTGTGCGGTCGAGCAGCCAAGTTTCCATTGTTTCGAGCTCGCCGTCGAGGTCGGAGAGGGTGGTGATTAAGGAGGAAAGCGCGAGCTGAGAAGGGGAGGGGGAGGGGGGAGTATAATTGTTAGTGTGGAATGACTTGAGAAAAGTATTTAGTTGTAAGTAAGCTCGGCTCCTCACCTTCCGCCCAGCCACACTATCCCTAGTCGCAATACTATCCTCCTCCCACGAAATAAGCTGATTACAACACTCCGACTCCAACTTCGCGAGCTTCTCCCTCAGCAGCTTGTTCAGCCCCGCCGCGTCCGTCTGCGACGAGCGAAGCGGATCGCATGAAGATTGGCGTAAACGTGTTAGATTTGCGTAACGACGAAAGCGGCTTGAGCATTTAGTCTAAAATCGCAGCTTCTCACCTCGCTCCACGGGAGACTGTTCAATACCTTCTCAGCGTCCAACTCCTCCTCTCTATTACTAAAAAGGTTCGCATTCGCCTTATTCTTCCCCGGGCTCTTCCCCGGCGAAGTAGTACCGTTCCCTTCTCCTCCTTCATTCGTTAAATTCTCCTCCTCCTCTTCGAGCAATGTCGTTAAAACCTCGTTATCAGCTAAAAAACCTGCGACGAAGCGTAGCGAGGAGTGGGCGAGCGCAGCGAGCATGTAAGCGGTGGACGATTGCAAAAACGAGGAGACTGAGCGATGACGTGAAGACTCATTACGATCATAAATATCGAAACTCCCAGCTCGTCACGTTCGCTCGCTTGTGAAGATATTCGTACCGTGAACCTCACTCAAAAATTCCAACTCCTCAATATCAATTCCATCCACCGACAAAGTATTCGGACACAGAATTCTATTCAATTGTACGAGATTCCATGCAACCGCTTCTCTACTATCAAAACCATTATCGTTATCACCTGCGAGCATTTGAGGTGTCGCTGAGAATTCTAGAGGTGGGAGGTCTTCGAATTTTAATTCGAGGTTGCCGCCGGTGCGGGTGGAGGTGTTGATGGAACCGCCAGGGCAGAATATACGTTTTAGGGAGGTTAAGAGGGAGGATTGACGGATCTCGACTTTCAGAGGGGAGCTGGGGAGCGGCTTTGGGAGGACGACGACGTAGAGCATGTAAGGGGTTGGGGATTGGTTTGGGGAGGATTTGGTGCGGTTGCGGAGGCGTTGGGGGGTGGAGGGGTTGGAGGAGGAGGGGTTGGAGGAGGCGGGGAGAAGGTCCTGGAGCGCTTGAGGGTCGAAGGTTGGAGGGACGTTTACGACGATGAAGAAGCGGTCCTTCCCCTGGCTCCAGTAGCTGTGGCCGGGGAGCGAAGCACGAGGAGCGAAGCGACGAGTTAGTTTAGAATGTTCGTTCGAATGTTCGTTTGTTCGTTAATACTCGCTTAAATCATCGTATCCCCATCTCACCTCGCGACATTAGTAATCAAACTAACATCCTCATTCCCCTGACTATACGCATGATCCGGTTTCCTAACCTTACTGCTAAACAGAACCTGGGCTACGTTGCTTGGGTCCTCCTCTGAGTCGTCTCGGTCAGGGGGGGTGAACATTTGAGTTATTAGGTTTGAGACGGAGGTTTTTATTGAGAGGGAGGTGGAGGGGGAGGTGGTGGAATTGGAGGTGGCGGTGGAGGAGAGGTTGGCATTGTCGGAGTTCAAGGTGGAGGGGTGGCGGCGGCCGGTTACGCCTAGGGTTGATTTTTTTGCTGGAGTTGTTATTGAGGAGATGGAGGAGGAGATGGAGGAGGAGCAAAAAGACGATAACGATTTAGAGTGTGAGCGGAGTAGCATAATAAAACAACAATGACGAGTGTGCGGGTGATCGGACCCGAGGACCTGACGCCGTCGTTCGTACGCCCGCGCATATAGGGGACGCGCTACCTCATACCGGCCCGGCTTGTCGACGACGATCGCGAAATTCTGGACGGACGTGAGCGTGTCTGGGTCGTCGGCGCCGAGCACAGCTTCCCCGCGCCGAAAGCGTAGCCCGATGCCAGGGCATCTGCCTCCTCGTAGCACTTCGTTTCTGTCTCATCGCGTTGCCAGCTGGTGCGCCGCCGCGAGGGACACGCGGTGCCGGGGGGGGGCAGCCTCGCGTGCGCCGTGGAGCGCGCGCGGAGAAGCACGGCCTCGGCGGCGCCGTACAAGTACGCGAGGCGCAGGAAGGCGGCCGAATGCGACGCCTTGCAGAAGGGCCGCGTCCGCTCATCGTAGCTCGTCGTACCTGAAGCTAGGAAGGAAACGATGGAAGACTTTCGTCTTCTGGCGGGCGTAGACATAGACATGCGGTGGTATTTGAGAATGAACGGCAAAAGTTGGAGCTAGGGCGGGCGGATCTGTCGGCTTTTGATATGTTCAGAAATCGATGAATTGAGACTTCTAATTCGGTTGAAAGGTGAGGGTGGGAGTTTTAGGTATACACAGTAACGGAACTTTGATTTTTTTGGCACAATCTACGCTAATTCAATTGTCAATCTGAAATTGGGAATTGGCCTGATAAAAATTGAAGACCTCTTGGATTCCTGACCTTATCCAACTGCTTACCGTGGGACACCTCAATTTAGATTCGGGATTTCTCCAGGCTTTGCGAAGGAAACAACGGGCATAACCCTCATAAAGCGTTCAGAGTTCGCCTTCACCTCAAAAATCAACACACAAAACAAGCACACGCCCTAGCAACCCCCCGCAACACACAACTCCGCAACCCGCAACAGCAAACCGCAACCCCAATGCAGTCCACCAGTCGCGCTCCCCTCCGCATCGAAGGTCCCTCCTTCAAACCTCCCAGCAAAGGCCTCTTTTGGCTTTGGCTCTGCCTTCTATCCTCCGTCATCCTCTTCCTCGGAGTGGGTTTCGCCGGTCCTGACGTCTTTATAACAACCGAATCAGGCGTAGAGTATCCTCTCGTAATCTCAGAAGACACTGACGAAACCGTCACCTGGATAGGAAGGTTAACGGATATGACGAAACTACATCAATTGATTTATCTTGAGGCAAAGGTTAGAAGGCCTGAGAATATTACAGCGAACGTTGAATTTACCTACCAACAAGAAATAATCGTAACCGCTGAAGGCGGTAAAAAAGAAGGAGGCGGATACCACGAGAAGATCATAGACGAGAAACGTCACATTAAGACAATCACGTGTAAGGCTGGAGAGGTTTGGTGTTCGGATATAAGTGTGTTTGCGACTCATCAAGTCATCCATGATGAGTATCTAGTGGCGGTTAAATTCGTCCACCCCGGAGAACTTGGTAGTTTCTGCCCTCACTGTACAGGCACTGGAGTTCAGCATTTCTACGTTCACTTTGGAATGCATTATATCAACCCTAACTTCACACGATGGCAGATATGCTGGAAGACTCTGTTCTCGTTCGTTACTATTTTGGCGATGTTCCTCCCATGTAGAGGTGGGTTGGCGGGGTATTTTTGGCAGCTAAGAAAGGTGAGCGAAACAAAAAGGAGCGATAAGCGATGACGCTGGGATGTTTAGATATTTATTGTTTTAATGAGTCTCGTCTCGCTAACTCCTTCACTAACACGCTCGCTGCTTCGCTCCCTGCTCCTCGCTACGCTCGTCGCAGGTGTTGAAGTCGAATTGGGCCGACATCCAGATTTGGGTTGGAGTTTTATTAACCATGCTTCTATTCTTCAACGATCCGATGTTCATAATTGAGGTCTTCTCGGACTACGGAGCGCTGCTGTCCGCTGTTTATATATTGTTCCTCTGCGCGTTCCTCGCTACTCTAATGTTCTTTTGGCTTTGTATGCTCCACGAGACGAGCAAGGTTGGTGGGAGGACCGTGGAGGGGAGCGCCCCCGTCGAGATCATGAAGGGAATCGGCTTCTACCTTCCCAAAATTATCTTCTGCGCCATGTTCTGGATCTTGATTACCGTTGCGTACGTTTACGTCAGGGTGGCGCAGGAGGGCGATCCCAGCTATGACGCCTTGGAAGACTCGATGCACTACAAGCTTGTGACGACAACGGTGACCGTGGCAATGGCCATTTACACAGGCTGGATCCTCTACCATGGCTTGAACGCCATGGGTAACGTGAGGAAGTTACCGCCCCAGATACTCTTCACTTTCATGTTCACCGTTTTGATGATCATCCTCGTGATCGTATGCGTGGGAATTGGCGCTACATATCCTCTGCCCTCTGCAAGTTACGAGTTCTTGCTCTTCTACGGGTTGACGAACGTCTACGTTTGGACGCTCACCTTCGCTTATGCGCCGCTCTACGCCAGTAGCACGACGCTGACTGAGGAGAGCGACGGGGACGGAATCGAGGTCGGTCCTTTGAGCGCTGCGGCTGTGTAAAAAATAAAAAGAACGTACCCTAACTTTGTTTGTAAGAATTTTTCATTTTCCCTATATCGCGGTCTATGTAGAGTTCTTGTAGTCTAGAAAAAACTCCACGTTTTGTTTGTTTTGCTGTGTTTGCTTCTGTTTGCTTTCCTCCCCGGTTGTGTTTGCTATCTTTGCTATCGTCTATCCACATCTCATCCCCATAGTTTTGGTTGCTCGGGCTTTGTCTTGTGCGCTGGTGTTACGCCGGCCATCATGACGTTTTCGGGTTGAGATCCATCTGTTGAGCGGCGACGCGGGTTGGTCGGGTTAGTTAAAGTGATTAGTTGAAATCTAAGATTATTTCGCCCCCCCGCCCCACCCCTCGCCTCACCTTCAGGCAGTGTCATCGCCGCCGGCTTCACCTTGGACACGTTGCCGTTATTTTCGCAATCGCTCGGCAACGGCGCTGCCTTATCAGACGCCTCGCTTTTAGGGGCGGACATGCAGCCTCCCATGTTCTGGTAGTGAGATGACTGTAACAGCGCGAACGTAAGTTAACTCTACTGATCTATTATACTAACTCTACCTGAAACCGTTCGGCCGTACTGTTGTTTTGTCGTTGTGTAGTTCTATTACGTTTTTTCACACTAACTGCACAGGTTTGATTCTATTGGTACTGGTATACAGCGCACTGTGCGTTTATATTAATAATCGGGTCGAGAGGGGGAAATATTCAACAAACAAACACGACGACGAGGCTAACCCTGTCTGCTCGCCGCCTGACAGTAATGTGGGAAGGTTTGCGGGGCTAGTAACTAGCGAAGAGGATCGGGGTGGATGAGGCGAGTGGAGTGGAGTGGGTGGAAAAAGTCCCGAGGCGTGAGATTCGTTATGTGATTTGCGAAAATCTTTGGGCGAAATCTTTGGGCGCTCTCTGCTGAGATCCGTCGTGAAAAATCACGACGACCTTAGCTGCTGCGCTGTTGACTTCCTGTTTACTGAACGGAAACGATGAGGGGGCTAGGGGCTATGCTCATGGCTGGTGTCTTATTGGGGGGCGAGTTGAAAGGGGCCAAAGCCGCGTTTGGCAGGTGAGGGGAGGAAAATCAAGAGGAGGAAGTTCTCCCCCACCCCCGGAATGTTTTGGTTGGTTGCGGGGGGTTTTAGTCGTGCGGGTGGTTTCTTGTGGTATCAATGACTAACACACTATACGTGCTCCTCCCTTTTTCCCTATCATCGTCACAGGGCCGCAACGTGCAAGTCCAACTGCTGGGACAATAAATGCGTGTGGTCCGACGGCGACCTTCCCTCAGGAGATGCGTTGTGCGATGGTGTCGGCGACGGAGACGGCGACGGGGAGTTCTGCAAAGAGGATGCAGACTTTGCAATTAACCAGGTTGAAACTCCAAGGGCCAAGCTGGCGGAGGGGGATTTGGTGGAGAGCCCAGCGAGCATGGACATGACCATTAGGTGTGTGTGAGGAGAGAAGCGACGGGCATTGAGCGCATTCTAAACTTTCTATACTAACTCGCCGCTGCAGGATCTGTGAGAGCAAAGCTCAGCGAGAGGAAAGTTTTGACCGTTATATCTATACGTTTAAAGTGTATGCTGATGGAGAGCTGTATTTGAGTGAGGGCTTGAGTTGCGCAGTAGGGAACATGGATATTTGCCTGCCGGGCGGTGTTAAATATACGTTTTCGGTGGAGAGGTGAGAGCGAGCTGAGGACGAAGTCCGAGCGAGGAGCGAAGCGACGATTTAGTACGAGCTGCTTCTGGTACTATGACTCGCGTATTTGTCGTATTCGTAGCTCATTGCTTTCGCTCCTCGTTACGCGTCGGACGAAGCCCAGCGAGGATCGGTCACCCCCACCCCTCGCATTTAACTTCGTGCTAACTCCCGCCTCCCCTCCTCGGCTCGCTTCGCTCGCCGCAGCCGCTCCTCCAACAACCCTAACGTAGAAGTCGACATCAAACAATGCTTCAAACCGGTGGAGATCTGCTTCATCCCCTTTGAAGGACACGCGGTGACCGACCCCTGGAAGGTGTACCTCGGCTTCTTGGTCCTCTACAGCATGGTCGGAACCACGTACGTTCGAAAGACCAACAACTACAAAGGCGATAACGACATCGAAGACCAAGTCGCCAACTCCTCCGGCTTCCACGCCCTCCCTCCAAGGTACTGGACCATCCACTTCCTGTACCTCTTCCAGAGGTAAGTTTGGTATGCGCCAAAGTGGCTTCTATCAAGATATAGCTCAGCAACCAACTCTGCGACGAGCGTAGCGAGTCGTGTGAAGATTGATGTTAACGAGTTAGAATTGTGTGGCGGTAATAGTGGCGTCGATATCTAGACTGGAGCTACTAGCGCAGTCGAATAACGAACGGAATTGAAGCATTCCGAGCTCGTCGCTTCGCTCCTCGCAGTTCCTCACCTAACGTCGTCGCTTCGCTCCTCCGCTCGTCGCAGCATCTTCGCGATCGTCTTCGGCAACGTCGTCTACTGGGCGTCCCTCTGTCCAAAGCGCATCGGGACCCTGCTGCTACAAGATCACGCGGAAGAGATCAAAAACAAGATCTGCTCGAACCTGCAAATTAGGTACTATATGTGGTACGTCGGCTGGCTATTTCACTGCGCGGGGGTGGGCTTGAGCGTGCATGTTTACTTCAGCGTATATGCCTTGTACATGAAGAAGAAGAGGTTGGAGGAGGAGGAGAAGGAGAGGTGAGCGAAGAGAGATAGAACGGTACCACTCGTATTGACTAACTCGTCGCTTTGCTCCTCGGCAGAAACTCAATAATAGAAGAAGAAGAAAAAACCGTAATCTTCGGCACCGACCACCCCTCCTTCCGGCACTTCCTAATCGCCTGCCTCTCCCTCTTCATGACCCCTACCACCGCCCTCGTGAACGTCATCCTAACCTCCACTCCTCTAGGCGGCGTGTTCCAGGCCTGCTTCTTCGCTGTCCCCTTCTGGGAATTCTACGAACAACGAGACCTCATCAAACACATTCGTGTTAAAGGAGGTGAGAAACTGCGAGGACGAAGCCCAGCGAGGAGCGAAGCGAACGAAGCATTCGTGATATTTCAGCTCGTCGCTCCACTCCTCATTTCGTTATTTTCACCTCTCATACGGCTCGCTTCGCTCGCCGCTCTTCGCAGCTCGAATCCGCCTACACCTTAGCTTCACTGACGCTTACTTCTTCTATTTAACCGAGATCATGAAGAATTACATGTCCTGGAATTTGTACGAGTACATGTGTTGGATTTCGTTTGGGGGGTCGAAGAAGAAGCAGAATAAATGGTTAGACCAGCACATCACGTGGAGGGGGGACGTTCCTAACGGGTTGACGAATGATTTTAGGTGAGATGAGGCGACGACGCGAGCGTAGCGAGCCGAGAACGAAGCTCAGCTCATACTAACTCGTCGCTTCGCTCCTCGGCTCGCTTCACTTGCTCAGGATATTGGACAAGCACTTCCCCTTCCTAGATAAAGTAAAACTCGGCATCCTAGCTATATTTTTCGCCTGGTGTCCCGTCATCTGCGTCTTCTACCACTACCCCTACTACGACGCTCGTATCCGCAACCTCCTCCTCGGCGGTTCGCGCCTCAAACTCGGTAAAAACTACACCTTCAACGGTTACCTCTCCGCGTATTTATCAGGTAGCTGCGGTTTGTTCTCCGCTGATTATAAGACTTATGTGGATAAGAATATTAAGTATTCGAAGTGGTTGAAGGAGATTAATATGAGTCATCAAAGAAGTTCGTTCGAAGCTGAAATATGTAAGAATCCAGTTAAAGGTGATAAGAGGTTTAGTAAGAAGGAGAGTAGGGTTAGTAGTAGTAAGATTAGGGAGAGTAAAGAGGGTAAGGGTGGGAAGAAGGGGGGAAAGGAGAAGAAGGAGGTGAGAAGCTGCGAGGACGAAGCCAGCGAGGAGCGAAGCGACGAGCTATAGTAAGCACATTATACTAACTCGTCGCAGAGAAAAGAGAAGAAAGAGAGAAACAGTAAAGGCAGAAAAAGTGAAAAGAACAAACCCCCAGTCGGCGCATTACCGCCTTCACCTCCTCCAAAAGAAGTTCCTTCAGATAGTGATTCAGACGAGGTTGCACCTCCACCGCCACCTCATGCACCTCCTGCACCTCCTGCACCTCCTTCGCCTAAGGAGATAGTATGGACGAAACATTACGATGAGGGAAGTAAGAACTATTATTACGTTAGTTTAATTAACGGGGAGAGCACATGGGCTGAACCTCCTAATTATCCTTACGAATAATAATTAAAATAAAACAAAGCTGGTTAGGTGGTTTAGTTTATAACGCGTATCTCTTCCTCAACTCTACCAGTTTCCCTTCGTTTCCGACAACCTCAAGGAACGCCCCATAGTGCTTGGCGCAATTAATCGTAATATTATGATCTTTCCCGAGCTGCGCCTCATATCCCTCGAACGCTCTCTCGAAAAGCGGCTCGGCTTGAGCATAGTCTGAAACGTGTTTATAAAGTATCGCGATGTTCGTAACGGTATCGAGCGTCTCAGGATGACTCGTCACCAACTTCCTCTCGTACCCCTTCAAAGCTCTCTCGAAATATTTCAATGCCTTCTCGTAATTCTTCAAATCACCATAAACTGCCCCCCTGTTATTCAACGAGTCCAACGTCTTCGCGTGATCTTCCCCTATCACCTTGGTCCCCCCCGCCAAACACCTCTCCCAAATTTTAATCGTCTCCTCATACTCTCCACTCTCCTTCAGACGACAACCAAGATCGTTGAGCGTCTCCAAAGTTACAACATTCTCCTCTCCCAATGCCTTCTCCATCCTCTTCAACAAATCTCTTAACTTTTCAATTACCTCATCGTTAGCCGAACAAGTCGTCATGATCAAATAACTCGTCGCCTCGAGCGCCTTCTCACTATCGCGCCCTAGCTGCTCCTCGTACCCCTCCTTCGCTCGCTTATAGTATCGCTTCGAATCATCAAAATCCCCAACGTGATTACACGCCAACCCCAAAGTAAAACAAGCGTCCAAAATCTCCAGTCTCCTCGGGTCGTTCTTCTTCTGCTTTTTCTTCCCTCGTGCTTTC
The DNA here is from genome assembly GCA_012489335.1 of Triparma laevis f. inornata. NCBI lineage: Eukaryota > Bolidophyceae > Parmales > Triparmaceae > Triparma > Triparma laevis. The sequence continues at coordinate 15,728 of BLQM01000068.1, forward strand.
TTCTCCTCCAGCATCGCCAACTCCAAAATCTCCAAAATCCTCCTCCACGCCACCACCAAAAGCGACTGGTCGTTGAAGAAATCCATACTACATAACTTCGCCAACGCCCTGAGCTTCACCAAATCCCCCAACTTCGTGATCCTCATCACCTGCTGCTCCATCGCCTCCCTCACGGTGTAGTAGACTCCCTTCCCCCCAACAACCTCCAAAACATAAAAAACTTCCTCCCACTTCAGAAAAGTCGCCTCATTCCCATTGAACTGCTTCTGGAAGTACTCGTTAAAGCCGTCGTTTTCGCAAGCTCCCTAATGTTCCTCGCCGACGTCAGCCACAGTCCGCGCTCGCCAACGCTGCCACTATAAACGCCAACATCGAAGCCGGAGATGGGCTTACGGCAGATCGGGCAAGGCTGAGATCGGGTCATGAGCTCACGCGTGCAGTCCCTGCAAACGGCGGAGTGGCCGCAGGGGCGCATCTGAGCGTCGGGGGCGCTGTCTAGGCAGATGATGCACTTGTCCTCGTATTTCTTCTCCTCATCGATAGAACCCTTGGGGGGAGCGGGAGGCACGGGCGCCTAGATTTTCTTCTGAGGAGCGACGCAGATCTTCTTGTGATACTTCCAGTCGGCTGGTTGGTGCTTCGCGGAGCCGTAGCGAGTCTCGAGGCAACGGCCGCACAGCTGGTGGGCGGATTTGCGGCAGCCAGGAAAGGCACAGTACGGAGCGGGTTTGGCCGCGGCCGCGGGTTCAGACGGGGATTGACTAGGTTTCATTTCTGGGAGCGTTTGGTGAGTGTTGAGGGGTTTAATGGGGGACTAGTATGCTATGAGAGTACGTAGAAAGAGTAACAGACTTTGGAGTTGCGTGTGGGATGGTGAAATCGACGAAACTAAAATTGAGGGAAGAAAATCTGAGAAAAGTTAGCAGTCAATTTCTCGAAATCTACGTACAATGATGTCCAAGCCTGTAGCCTCTGAGTCGAAGGAGGGCCACGAGAGCCGAGAAATGAGAATGAGGAGGGGATTATCGAGCCCTCGCCAGCGACGACCTCGTCGACTTTGACGACTGTTTCCACTGTCCCTGCGCCGGTCGACGACTTCATGCACACAATCGAATTCAAGAGACTTTCGCCCCCTTCGTCCACGAGCAAACAATGATGGCGCTCCGCGTTTTGAACAAAGAGTGGAACGGCGTGGATGCGCTCATCGATGAGATCGGTTATTATGCCTTCTTTTGCTGCTATAGTTTGACTACCGTATCTTTCCCGACGATGTTAAAATCCATTGGCTACTATGCCTTCGGTCATTGCTCCAGTCTAGAAAACATCGATCTACTCCACATAAACCTTTAAGAAATAGGTGCACAAGCCTTCTGGGGATGCTCAGAACTAAAATCGATGACGATCCCGGACTCGCTTCAAACTCTCGGTAATTCTGCGTTCGTCTTCTGCTCCGAGCTAGTACCCTCTAATATTAGCGTCAACAACACCAACGCAGTCGTCGCCCACCTCCGCTCAAAACAAAATCTTGGCGGCGTTCATTCCCTTCTCGGCTTCGGATCCGGCTGTAACTTAATGTAATTTAAAATAATCATTTTTTAATTTCCAAAACAACGGTGCAGCTATTTGTTAGCTTTTCTTTATTAAGTTTTAAGTTTTACCTCCGTCCTAGTGTGATTCCCCTCTCTCCCATTAGCTTGATAATCATTTTATGGTTTCCCCCTTATGCTCTAGTAGCTCGCTCTTATATTATACTCTAGTCTCGTTCCCCTCTCGTCGGGCGAGAGAAATAGTCCTCGTCATGCTGGTCATTTCTACCCTGGTCCCACCCCCCGAGGAACCCTCGGGCTGCTCTTGCATCTCTTGTCGAATTCGAGACTGTGGTTTGTTCCAATTTGTCCGAGTTAGAATTATTATAAAATATTCAGCAACGTCAAAAACAACACACAACACGTACCTCCTCCCTCGCCGCCTGCTCGTCTTCCCTCTGTAAAATCTGCGCCACCCTCTGCCTCTCCGCCCTAACCTCCATCTCGTCCCTCAAAAACAGGTCCCTCTGGTACATGTACGCCCTGTAGAAGCAAACGCTCCAGACTGTGAGGGTGAGGAAACTGGCGAAGAGGGCGGAGAAGAAGATGTCGGGATCGTCGGAGGTGGTGGAGTCGAGGTCGTTGTTTGTGGATTGGGCTTTTTGGGCTGCCATGGGGGGGAGGTGACGCGGGGGGGAG
>BLQM01000068.1:19645-36606 GCA_012489335.1 Triparma laevis f. inornata
GGGTGCATGTCGACTGTTTGGGAGGACTGGGGGAGGTTTGGGGGAGGGGAGAGGCGAGGGGGGTGAGAAGGTCAATCGATCGTTTTGGTGTTGGGGCAATTTTATGATAATTTTATGATCCATAGAGTAAAGCGCTTCGACTGTCGCCTTATACCTAGTGGGAGCTATGATAAAAGGGCAGGAATGCGTTTGGTTTGACACAAATGAACGTAAATTAGGGGAGCAACGCTTGGGCAAAGACGAACTCACCAGCGGGCGGCCGAGCAAGCTTTGCTCGTCATTTTGTCCTTCATCGGAGGACGCACTGTCGGATAGCATCGTCTGGGGTGGGTCAGTGGTCACCAATATGCGATAGGGTGTTGTTTTAGGGGCGCAGTCGTGAGCGGGGGACGCGGTTTTGGCGATTCAATTCGTCTCAGATTTCCAGAGCTCTCCGAGACGATCCTTCTTCTCCTTCTGACTCAAATTTGTCCCCGTAAAAAAAACATTTAAATTGGGAAATATTTGGCGGGGCTGGTATATTTACTGTCGGGGACGAATCGGGAATCGGCGCCAATACTTAAGGTTTGGATCGAAAATGAGCTCGGGGGAGGACGGAAGTGTTGACGAACAGGTAGTGAACAGTCCTCATAGGATCATGTTCGATCCGTAGAATATCAACGGGACGCCGATGAGTTTCGAGGATAACAGAGCAGTCGAGACGGTGGCAACTACGATGACAGATGTTACTGACGTGGGGTTTGGTGACGATGAATCTGTTGCGAGTGAAGTCGTGGAGGCACCTTTGAGGAACAGGGGCAGGCAAATAATAGAGGGAGTTGAACGGGATAAGCGGGGGTGGATTATAAGGACGTGTGTGGACTATCAGGCTGTCAATATAAGACTGCTGTTACGGGAAATATGAAGTTACATAAGGCTGCGAAGCATGGGATCAATGTGGTCTGGTTTTCATGCGATCAAGATAATTGCGACTTCAAAGCAAAGCAAACTAGCAACCTCAAACGACACATACGAGATATTCACAATATTGGCGTCGTCTGGCACCAATGCGATTCATGCGACTACAGAGCGAAGCTAGCAAGCCACCTCAAACAACATCAACAAGCTATTCACAACATCGGCGTCGTTTGGCACCACTGCGATTCATGCGATTTCAAGGCAAAGTCCACAGGCAACCTCAAACAACACAAACGAGATATTCACAACATCGATGTGGTCTGGCATCAATGCGATTTCTGCGACTTCAGAGCAAAGCAAGCAAGATACCTCAAAGAACACAAACAAGATATTCACAATATCGACGTCATGTGGCACCACTGTGGTGAGGACGGATGCGAATACAAAGCTTAGCGAAAAGGCACCATCAAACAACACAAACAGAATGTCCACAACATCGGTGTAATTTGGCACCAGTGCGCTTTATGCGAATACAAAGCAAAGCAACCCGGCGACCTCAAAAAACACAAACGAAGAATGCACTACTAAAAACAATTAACCCCCTAATTTATTAATCAAAAAAACACCTCCTCCTTCGCCCTCCCCCCAACCTTCTCCTTAAACATCCTATGCGCCTCCTCCCACGCTTCCTTCATCCCATTTTTATCCTCCCTTTCAACAACAATATCATCACCGTAATCACGGAATACTCGAGTCCACCAGATTACGACCCCGGACATTGGTACAGCTTTTTGGAGTGTAATTTGAAGGTATTTACTTGAACCGTAGGTTTTTAATTCCCAGTCGGGGGTTAATAATTCAAGATCTGGATCGTCAGAGTCTCCGTGATAAACGTTGTGCATTAATACATCATTCAAAATTTCTTCACCTTCCAAAGATACGAGGAGAGAACATTTTGCTTTACCAACAGCTGCATTTCTATCTTTGAATGTGAAAGCGTCTTTTAATGTTACGGTGAGGGTGGGTGATTTGGTTGTGGAGGGGATTAGGAGGGAGAGGGTTAAGGTTTCGCGGATTTGAGAGAACGAGATGGTTTGATTTGAAGGAGTTGTGAAGGTTGAGCCGTTTGAGGTTGGAGGTTCAGTTGGTTTTGGTTTTGGTGGTGGTACGACTGTAGGTGCTGATGCAGGTGCTGCTGCTTGTGTCGCTGCGGGTGCTGCTCCTTTTAAGGCTGTAGTTGACTGCGACTGCGACTGCGACTGTGACAAGTGTAACGAGTCGCATGGAGATTGTTGTCAACATGTTAGAATTGCGTAGCGATGAAAGCGGCGTCCAAATTGACACTGGAACTAGCAGCGGTCGCTAAATTACGACCACAAATATCGCATTTCAAGCGAGGAGCGGAGTCTCCTCCAACTCGTCGCTCAGCGTCTCAATATCGTGTTATTAACGAGGAGCGGAGTGTTTCACGAAGCGTCTCAATGTCATGTTCATCGACTTGTCGCTTCGTAATGAAAGCTGCGTCCACATAGACACTGAAATTAGCAGCGGTCGCTAAATTATGACCGTAAATGTCGCATTCCAAAGCTCGTCGCTTCGCTCCTCGCAGCTTCACACCTGCTCATCGATCAAGATCCCATCCCTTCCTCCTCCAAACGTAACAGAACTAGAATTATCAAAACGCGTCACCGAAGGCTCGTCGGCTTCGTCTTCGGAAGATGAGCAGTCGAGATTGTCCCACTTGCTGTAGTTAAAGCCGGACATGATCAATTGCCAAGCGTAATCAGGGCGTGAGATCGATGGCCGGAGGTGGGATCGATTTCGCTGATATTATTGATTTATAGGGACCTTGGGAGGGAATTGAAGCGAATTCTGGGTAAGCGTTTGGGGTAGATATACTGAGAGTTATCGGGAAGAATCTTTTAGTTACGTTTAATAGATAAAATCGGCAAAAACTTTCTCAGAATTCTCCTCCCTCACTTTCAGGTCGCAGGTCGCATCGATTTCACCGTCCCACACGCAACCCCACCGCCTGTCACTCTTTCTACGTACACTCCTACCCCACCAGTCCCCCTTCAACGCTCTCAACACACACCAAAGGCCCCCAAAAAAATCTAGCCAATCCCTGTCCAAAACATCGGCGGGCTCGACCGAACTTTGGAAGCCTATCAAGATTCAATTACGTCCGCTGCAACAAACCATTCCAGCGCACTATACGCAATACTACAAAATTTCATAGCCACGAACGCCACTAAGTTCCTGCCATCCACGTTCCATCTCAAAATCCAAAATGCTCTTCCAGATCGTCCTCGCCGTCGTGGCGGCTGCTGTGCTATTTTCAGGCAAAGCCCTATATACTTCCGGCCGGCTCCCGTTCTCAATTCACCGTCGCCGCGCTTCAGAATTAAATAACGCCGCTTCTGACCCAATCTCTTCCTCCGTTCCCGATGTCGACACGTTACCCGTCGACGAAAGCGCCGTTCCTGATTCCACGATAACCACGATATGGGCTATTGGTGATCTCCACGGTGACGCAATGTGCGCTCGTTACTGGTTGAATAGAACTGGTTTAATAGATTCCGAAACTGACGCTTGGAAAGGCTCGACCTCCAAGTTAGTCTTCGTAGGCGATTACGTTGATAAAGGTCCCACATCTCTTGAGACTGTGCAGCTCGTGAAAAGCTTGGAGGAGAGGTACAGTAATGTTGTCGCGCTAATGGGGAACCATGAGCTGGAGGTTCTGAATGATAGGCTGCCTCCGGAGCAGAGGAGGAGGTATTGGTATCAGTTGCCTTACTCTACTGTTCACCCTGACGATATGCTTTCCTACGCGCCTGAAAATGAGGTAACCGCGGATACTCATAGAGCTTTGGATATTTTGTACGATCTAGCGTTGGACGAGATCTACGGGAAGAATCAGTTCAGGAGCGTTGATTTCTCTCCGTACGGCGAGAAGAGGTGAGTGAGCGTAGCCCAGCGAGGAGTGAAGCGACGAGTTGAATGACGCGCTTCGCTCCGAGTTGAACAACACGCTGAGCGACGACACATACTCTACGTCACTCGTCTTTCTAACACGCCAAAATTCTTATCGTCGTTACACTCCTCTCAGTATTTGTAATCTGATTGAGGACGAGGCCGAGAGCAAGATGGTCAGGGAGGAGGTACGAAGTCACGAGAAGCGAAGCGACGAGCCGGGAATGCGTTTTCTCCACGAGCATTACAAGAACATTCACACTAACTTGTTGCTTCGCTCGTCGCAGTTGGACAAGCTGCAAAACTACTACATTAACTCATACTCTTCCGACACCGAGCTCGGTCAGTGGGTTGAGAAGAGGCCCATCACTCACATCCACGAGGACCTAATCTTCCTCCACGGTGGCATCAACCCCCAGATCATGGACATCGACGGAGGGGTCCCGTCCGCTTCTGACCTCTCCGACTTGAACTCTGCCTTCGCGTCGTCCTCGTCGACCTCGCACCTCTCTCCGTTCATGAAGAGCTTGCATGGGCAAATTGTCTACGACCTCGTCACATACCGCGGAAATCATAAGAGCTGCAGAGAGGTGGAGTTCGTGGCGGAGAGGCTGAACGTGAGCAAGGTGAGTGAGTTAGTAAGTGAGTGAGTGAGTGAGTGAGTGAGTGAGTGAGTGAGTGAGTGAGTGAGTGAGTGAGTGAGTGAGTGAGTGTGTGACGAGAGTGGGCGAGGAGAGCGAGGAAAAATAGAGATTGGATGAAACGACAAAATGTATTCGCACAACAATTCCAAATTCTTACTCCTCGCAAACAAAGGTCATCGTCGGGCACACCCCTGACGACAACGTTAGAGTGATGTGCGATGAATCTTTCTTGGCCATTGATTCCGCTTTGGGGAGGTGGATTCGAGTCAACGGGAATCAGTATTGTCGTGGTGACGTTACAAGAAATTCCAAGGTGAGACTGTGCTCGAACTCGTTTATTTCGTTGCTAAAGCATATTAACACGGCTCGTTCGCTCGCAGAATGGGAGATATACTTGCGACAAGATTGCAGGTTTTTGCGAAGGCGGAATCGTGAGGTTGGATAGGAAAGAAGAAGGGGGGTGGGACGTTAACGTTATTACATAAAAGTTAACTAATTTTGCTATTTTAAGTCGCTCGTAAAGCCTCGGTCTTTTATTATTCCCTTCACTTGTTCAGCCTCGTTTATTTTTATCCGCAGCTTTGAGCAGCCGAAGTTGAAAATGGCCTCCTCTAAAAATTCCTCGTCAGACGCAATATAATTCAGCCCGAGGCGCCCCAGCATTGGCCCGCCCGGAGCGTCGACGTAACAAATCTCCTCCATCACTTCAAGCAAATCGTCGACATCGGAAACTTCTACATTGTTGAGAAATATCTCTTCGCAACCGGCATCGCAGAGTTTGCCACAGAGGCTGCGACGAGCGTAGCGAGTCGCGTGAAAGTTGGCGTTAATTTGTTAGAAATGCGTGGCGATGATAGTGATGGCGCTCCTGTGTTGGAAGCTACTAGAAAAGACGATTTACGGCCGTAAATATTGTATTCACGGCGATGAGCGAAGGGATGAGTTCATAGGCAACGCATTCTCTACTATACTCGTCACTTCGATCCTCATGGAGACTCATTACGGCTGTAAATATTGTACTCCCAGCTCCTCGCTTCGCTCCTCGCAGAGCCTCACCTTCCAACGTCAACCGCAGATAGATTCGAGAAATTAGTCAGGGTTGAACGAACGCGGTTGTTTTTGGAGAAGTGACCCTGGACGTGGTTGACCATTGATTCGACGTCCGCGCTTTTTTCTACGTCGACGCTGACGTCGAAGATCACGTTGGATGGGGCGCTGGTACTGCGACGAGCGAAGCGAGTCGCGTGAAGATTGGCGTTGATGAGTTAGGTTCAGACTAAAGCTACCAGCGCAGCCAAAGTATGAGCGATAATATCGTATTCAAAGCTCGTCGCTCCCCGCAGTTCCTCACCTAGCGTGGTAGGGAAATATTGAGGGAACAACCATCACGGACTCATCGTCGATCATGGTCGAGTGCGCCTCGATGTTGTTGTTGTTCTGTAGAATGGGTGTTGACGGGAGGACGAAGGTGGAGTAGAGGGAGCTGAGTTCGATCAGGGCTATGTGCCGCTCATGAAGGGGGGTGAGGAGCGCGTCGTCATCGAGCAGCAGAGGATGCGAAGTAGCGTCGACGGAGAATCGGAAATACTCACGGTCATGCGGAGTGATCCAACGCGCCGATTGGGAATCCTGGAGTTAATGGGTTAGAATTGCGTAGCTAGACTGGAGCTACTAGCGAACGCTGAATCCCGAAGAAAGATATGACGTTCTCGCATCGTCGCCTCGCTCCTCGCAGCTTCTCACGTAGTAGGGCTTGATTGCGGAGGACGAAAGAGTACGGCGCTGAAGATATGAGAGACGTGGTCGAAGAAATCGGATCATGATTTTCTACTTTCACCCAAGTTAATTTTGAGAATCTGCTCGTGTAGATAGATAGTGGATGAAAGTGTAGCTGCAGCTACTGAAATCGTCACAGATTGCTGAAAACACCGGCTGCTAATGTAGAATGCGAGAGGCGCCAAGTTCGTAAACTAAATAACTCCTTTAATCCGCGGCTAGAAGTCAGTAGAAGCTCAGGACTGATTTAAATAACCTAGTTTATCGTCGAGAATATTCGTGTGGGCTACGATCTATTCGAAAACGCGAGATATTAGAAAATCAGTTTTGATCAAATCGCTGGAACAAAAATCAATAATTTGGTCATTTTCAGGTTCAATTTTGGTTATATTTGATATCTTAAGGGTCCTCAGTGGCTAAATATTCCACTTACAGACTCTTAAAAGTGCAGGAACATGATTCTAGTGTTTGAAACATTGTGTCTCTGGGGTTATTTTGGTCATTTTTGTGTATATTTGTCTATATAAAGCCACTTAAAATGCTGAATATGCCATTTGTAGAGCAAATAAAGGTCATAAGGGTGAAAATATGTTTTAAAAAACTATAAAGATGAGCTTTTTTGAAAAAAGCAACTATAAAAGTTGGGTACTCAAAGGTTCTAAGGGGCTAATTATGACAAAAACTTTATCTAAAAATAACCAGAAGGTTGATTTTTGCTAATGACGCCCTCCCCCACACTCCGATCAATCGTGGTCCTTCTCATCCGATCAATCGCGGCCCTTCTCATGACCCTCTTCACGACAAAAACTGCTCAGGTGCTCTACCCTTGTCTGAGATTTCCGCCTTGGTTAAATTCGCTGATGCAACGTCAATAGGGTTTTGGGACACGCCTAATACCGCAGGCGCTTGCGGTTGGTCCGGCGTCACCTTCTTGGACGATACGGTGGTGAAACTGATTTTATTCCAGAAACTGCAAGGTGAAATCCCTGCAAGCTCTGGAGATCTTACACACCTAGAGTATTTCGACGCCTCTGTGAACGATTTAAGCGGTCCCGTCCCCGAATCCATTGGGAATCTTACCCCCTAACGCGTTTCGACGTTGGTAATAATAAAGTCTCCAATTCCCTCGACTTTCTCAGCGGCTTATCATCATTGACAGAAGTGAGCCTGGCTAAGAATGATTTCTATGGCCCTGTCCCGTCTTTTCTCACAGAGCTGTGCTCGATGGAAACAACATGCGAGTTCACAGGAAACAATAGGCTCTGCGGCGACGGTGAGAGAGGCGAGAACTCAATCGTGGAACTAAATACTTCATTGATTCTTCACTAACCCCCCCTCTCCCAACACTCACAGTCATGGGTTACACATGTATTCCATGCGCCTCGAAAGCAAACTGCGCTGCCAACGGCGAGTGCCACAACAGCTTCGACTCCTCAGACTATTTCTGTAGCACTTGCCCTGGCGGATTCTTCGATGCTGGAGGTAGCTTTGTGAAATGCGTCGGCGGTGCTTTTGGCGTCGTTGCTCCTATTCTACTCGTCCTCCTCGCATTCGTCGCGTATTGGGTCCTAAAAAGGCGAGGAGTGCTAAAGGAGCACCATCTTAAACATTTTAACCTCAACATGGACAAGCAGACGAAATTGAAGCAGACCACGACGGTCGTTCAGGTTCTCAGTGAGGCGTCAAAGGTGAGGCACAGCGAGGACGAGCTGGGAATAAGACAATTACGTGCGACGAGCTGTGATTACGACAATTACGGTCGTAACGTGGCTCCTTGAGGAGCGAGTAATGTAGAGAAGGTGTTGCTTACGAACTCGTCGCTTCGCTCCTCGCTTGGAATACGACTATTATGCGCTCCTTGCATTAAGAACATTATAAACTCTAACTCACCCTCCCCTCCTCGGCTCGCTTCGCTCGCCGCTCAAAGACCAACAACCTCCCGTACCCGCAATGATTCCTCAGTTTCTCAATCTTCGGGAACTTCTTCACTACATACGACACAGTTCCAGGAGCGACATTGGTAACATCCTTCTGTCACTTCGATCAGATTCTTGAGATCGATACCTCCACGGGATTAGCTAGGGTAATGTTCTAAGCACGTAGAAGTAGAACACGAATGTAAAACCCATTACAAGCCGAGTGGAGCTTATGGCAGATCGGGCAAGGTTGAGATCGGCACATGAGCTCGCTCGTGCAGACCCTGCAAATCATGGAGTGGCCATAGGGGCGCATTTGAGCGTCGGGAAGGTTAACACGTTTCGACTGGTCAGCAAGCCGTGGCAGCGAATTGCAGAGGAGAACATTGATGAGGATTTTAGGAGCGGCGTTTTAGCGTTTCACGGTGGAAAGGGTATAAGTACAAGTATGGAGTGCTGCGATGAGTTAGAGGCAAAGCGTGAACTGGTGAAGTGGGTGATCTTCCTTCTAAATGTTACGAAGGTCGGACATAGTGCCTGCCACTTCACCGTCAATCTTGTCGTCGCCACGCAGAGAACGCAGCTCTGAGAGCGGAGTGCAACACAGAAGTTGCTGCGCTGAGCGCGAGGATCGCGCAGCTCGAAGTCAAACCCTTAACTAAATAATCATGAATTTTCAATTAAACTGTTCACGACATCCCTTTCTTAACTAAATTAACTACTTTCTTCGACTTTCCCCCTACAATTCATTATCATACACATTCTCGTACTCGAACGTCTCGATGCTCCCGCTCGAAGAACCTTGGAACGTGCGATCAGAATCGAAATTTCTGTCATTAACTCCATCCAACCCCAAACTATCAAGGTCCTTACTATGAACTTCATCTGCGAACGATATCGTTCGAACCTTCTCAAGCATATGATCATTGTCAAGTTCGAAGTGCGTGACGTCGTCGTCTTCGCCCCCATCGGTCGAATGCGACGGAACGAATTGAATCTGGGGTTGTGGCGAGTGAAACGAGCTGTGTTAGTATGACGTAACTGCGAAAGCTGCTGTGATATTTCACTTACCTCGTTCTGACCCTCACCCGCGAACACCGGCCTGCAGCCGAAACACGATGCACGCTGGCATGAACAGATAAAGTGTTGCTCGTTATACGGTACGGATGGTAGAAATTGAGGAGGTGGTTTTGGGCGGTCCTCGATAACAACGTTACGCTCGACGGAGATTCGAATCAATCCTCCATCGACTTCTTCGTACTCTTGGGAGCTGTACGAGCCGAGGAGCGAAGCGATGAGTTAGTATTGTGTACTGACAGACTCGCGCAAATATCGTGTTCGTTTTCTCACCTGTCGTCGCTTACTTCGCACTTTTCGGGTTCAGTGTCTGCGTCATAGTTATTTTGTGAGTTTTGAGACGACGAGTGCGAGTGTTGTAGTTTAATGGAAGATCCAGCGAGGTTTGTAACTCGCTGGAGTCTCTGTGTCTGGACCTCTTTCTTGGCGACTCTCTGGACGAGAGAGGAGAGGCCAGACATGCTGTCATCCTCGTCCGTCGTCAGCTCGGGATATTTATGTTCGTTCGGTTTCGGTTTGAAAACCATTAGTTCTGAGAGTTCTTCGTGTTCGGTCTTATCAGTTTCAACAGGGGCTTCCTCACTCTCGCTATTATCGGACGATGGCGTCGGGGTTAGAGTGAGATCACGCAGAACGAAAGTGGCGTTCTCGATGTCTTCTTCTTGAACGTCCTCGTCTACCTCCTCCTCTTCGACTAGAATCTCCTCCTCTTCCTCATCCTCTGTCGATTTATACTCCTCAACCACCTCAATCATGTCGTTCTCGGCCTCAACCTCACTCTCAACGTCAACCTCGCCCGCTTCAAAGTCTTGAGTGAGACAAGCCAGTCTCTCCGCGTCCGGAAACGTGGTGCCTGCGAGCAGCGGCGAGGGAATCGACGAGTTAGTATAAAACATTCTTCATGCTCGTCCCTTTGCTCCGTTCTACTTCGTACCTCCTTCAGTCGACTGCGAAAGCATTTCCTCGGGGGACTGTCCGCTAGAGCTGCATGAGAGTGGCGAAGTGACATGGTGGGGTTAGATGACGACGATGACGCGACCACAGCTCCTCCACAACCCTCACAAAAAAGTCATCGCCACGCCCCATCGACGCCTTCCTGTTACCTGGAATATTTTCTTCCCTTACAAAGTAACCACCACATCCTAAGTCTGTACATTTTACTGCGTCCCATGTTCGGCGGATAAAGGTAATTTAAATAGGCACCGGTGCGTTTTCAGTGAGAAACTGACAAAAATCGATTCTCCTGGGAGGACATTTTGGATCTCCCAACTGCTGTGTATTCTGTCACCAACCCGGCCTCAGACCGTACCAACAAATCAGCCACAGTGAGTTCCGCCCCATACTGTCCGGAAAATGCTACTGTGTTTCTCTTCGCATCCAATTATGATGATAAAATTAGGAGATCGTCGATCGAAACGGAAAAATGGAACTGGCGACCTCCCTCCCTCAATGGATTGTGGTGGCTGCAACGCGACTACGCCCATTTAAATTTATCTTAGCGGTCTAACACTTCGCTCTTCCCCGCCTCGCGCAGTGAAAATCCTCGGAGCTAGCTTGCTCTTCGCTGCTGGCTTGCTCGGAGCCGACGCCGCGGGCAAGGGCTCGACCCCCTCCGAATGTTCAGCCACAGACAACGAATTTCAAGAGTTTCTGGACCTGAGTGAGAACACGAACGGGAACGCTGAGAACGCCTGCGTGACTATGCTCCTGGAGGACTCCGCGGATAGGAGCTGCTGGGGTCGTCTGAACCAAGCAGAGTTCGATATGTTCTTGAACGACGACCTAAACATCGATGCTTCGAGCGTCGAGAGCGTGGAGGTTTTCAACAGCTACAGCATCGGTACGATTAGCTACATCGCTTTATACGACTCCAACGACACGATGGAGGGCAATCTGTTGTTGTTGCGCAACCTGTGCTGCAGCATCTCGAATTTGGTCATGGACGAAGACGCGTTTGAGGTCGCGGCAGGCTCTTCCGTCGAGGAAGTTTTCCACTCCGAGGGCGTCTGCTTCCCGATGGAATCAGGGGCACCCAGCGGGACTCCGACAATCGCTCCGATTTTACTCCCAACGCAACCTCCATCGATTGCTCCGACCGCACCGGAAACGGAGGCTCCAACCCCAACCTCCGCTCCATCTTCCGCTCCAACCGCCGCCACAACGGCCGCCCCGACTGAGGACTCTCCGTGGGAAGTCACGAACTTTGAGTCCGTAACACTATTTTTTAGGGATTTTCACGTTATCACGACTACCGAAACCGCCATGTTAGGTTCTTTGATTAGCTCGGAGATCCTCAATTACGCTCTTCAGAATTGCGCGACTCGTCGCTTGCGCGCTTTAGAGAAGCCACGAGAGGTAAGCGAGATTACTTAAACGAACACACTTAAAATTCAACGCACTCATTATTCTAACTAAAATCGTCGCAGGTCTTGTCGGTCGAAAATAAGTACTCCTTCGAAGGCGTGCTAGATGACGTTCCAGATCCCCCCGTAAAGTACTCCGAAGTCACGTACTGGAAGACTGTTGTGGAGGTGATTCAAGGCGACGACAAAGACGAGGTGAAATTTCGAGGAGCGAAGCGACGAGCTGAGAATGCGTTGGTTCCGTTAGAACATTCCGTCGGCGTCGCTTCTTCGCTTTCCCCCCTAACACGGCTCGCTTCGCTCGCCGCTCTTCACAGTTCAATACCTGCATCCACGATCGCTGGGTCTCATATTTCGCTGCTGGCGGAGACTTCGATACTGTCGGAGTACCCGATGCGATGTGCGGAGGCATGGCGCCCAACGATTGCGTATGGTTAGGTAGCGACTACTCCGATGATATGCCCCTACCAACCGATCCGCCAACCGACACACCTACCAATGCGCCAACTGAAGCGCCAACTGTAGCGCCCACCCCTCAGCTCGACGAGGGTGGCTTAGCCACCGCAGCTATAGTAGGAATTTCGAGCGCTGGCGCTTTGGTCGCCCTCTTGACTTTTGGTTTCTTGTCGAGGAAGAGGAAGAGCGACGCTCTCCTCAATAGCAATTCGTACGAGACGACCACGCTCGACTCGGGTGATATGTTCAGCACGATACCCAAAAAACAAAAGGCAGCATCCGTTGCGCACAGCGAAGTTTGTCATTGCAAACGTATCATGTGCCATGTTTGTAATGATGAGGTTAAAATCACCGGCGAAACCACGTTCGTGGACATTAATCTCCTAGGAGCTGGTCCGAAGGAAACCGGCACCGAAGAAGACCTCTTAGTCGTCGTACCTAACTTTAAGGATATGGAGAAGGCGTTGGCGAATGGTGATTGGGAGGTGAGAAATTGTGAGGATTGAAGAGAAATCGCGAGGATTGAAGAGATAAGCGATACTGATAGCGCCACTTATCAACAAATTCTAACCCACGCGACTCGCTTTGCTTGTCGCAGCTTTTGGCTACGTTCGCTAACGAAATCGACAAGGTTCCTGACTCCAACGCCGCCAAAACCGACGTCTTGAGCCAATTCGACGAAAGTTTCTCCTGCGCACCTACGGCGATCACCGACTTGAAGTCTGTCAAGGTGAGAAGTTACAAGGAGTAAGGGTGTAACTAATGCGCAATTCTAACTCGTTAACGCTAATTATCGTCAGGACATGGAAATCCAAAATCTGATCTCCGATCAGGCTTGGGCTGACGTCGCCGAGTTGGCGTCGTGCATCGCTAAGGGCGAGGCCGCGGCCGCTACCATCCAGGAGCAACCTAGGCCGAAGAGCGCTAGTTCAAACCTTCTCATTCGCGAGGAGGCGATCACTCTGTTGGAAAAGGTCTCCCCTAATTCGGTGGAGGTGAGAGAACAGCGACAAGGAGAAGCGAAGCGACGAGTTTCTCTGTCTCCACCACTAACATGTTCGCTTCGCTCGTCATAGCACATTAATGTTGTTCTAAAGGAATTCAAGGGACGCGAGGACGAGTTAATTGAACAACTTCGTACTCTCGCGGAACGCACAGTCATTCGCGAATCTGCCGCTGCTCGAAGGACTCAGGGCAAACGTAACGCTCGCAAGCAGGCTAAATTAACACGTGCCTCGACTCCGACGCCGCGTCAATCGCCGTCCATGGTGAACGCCCGTCCTTCCTCGCCGCCGAAAATGCATGAGTCTAACTCCTCGAATGAATCTAGCGAAATTTTGCTTGCTGCGCCTCCCACGATCTCGAACTCCCTTCCCTTAGCCGGCCCACCGAGCGAGGCTACGAACCCTTTGTTTATTGGAGGGCAAAGAGTTGTTCCCCAACCGCGTTCAACCCCGATCGCGGTTAACGCGTCCTCCCATTCCATGACTTCCTTCGATTTGCAGGACGAGCTTAATGACGTACTCGACGATGGTGGAGAAGTCACTGGAGATGATTTTGCAGCCGCAGTAAAGCGTGATGATTGGAGTTCCGTTTCTCAGTTAGTGCTTAAGCATCAGACGTCCTCTCAGTCAAAAACACTGGTTGTCGAGAGTAGCGCCCACATGCTCAACGAGATAGGTGAGAAATTTCGAGGAGCGAAGCGACGATCATTAAGAACCTTCTAAACTAACTCGTCGCTTCGCTCGCCGCTCTCACAGCTGCGCAAAAGCTTACGTTGATATTGGACCTCATTAACGAAGGCGAGTACGCTGGCGTTACTGAGGCCGTCGAAGCCTTCAGAGAGGTTTATTCGATCTCGAAATCTAGCATGGGAGGAGTTGCGTCAATCTCTAAGAGTAGCGAGGAGGAAGGGGGGGATGAGAAATAAGTTGGAATAAGTTGAATAAGTTGGAATGAGGGATGATGACGGCGAGTAAGTAAGTTTAAGCGGTAGTAGGAAAGTGTAGTTCTTTAGTCGTCACAAAATCGTCATTTTCTTTTATATTTCTTTAAGTACTAAATCGCTAAACTCCGACGCACTAAAATATTTGCCGCCGCCCCCAGCTAGTTGCGCGTCGGGGACGACAAGTCCAATTTTCAAAATATTCACGTCTTTCCCAATACTCGCAATCTCCTCGCACTTCGCCAGCCGTTTTTCCTTCAATGAAATCGCAACTGGGCTGAGCGTCTTGATGGTCTCGGTTGTGTCTGGCGCTACGATAATTTGCTTGATAACCCTGTTGTTCTTCTTTTCCGAGTTTCGGATTGCGTCTGTGAGGCGTTGTTGAGCCTGCGAAGCTGTGTTAGAACATACCAACTCGTAAAACTCGTCGCCTCTTCAAAAGCGCCGCTCAAATTGAAACGTTTAGTCGCTTCGCTCCTCGACTCTCCTCACCTGCTCCCGCTGCACAGTAAAACCCCCAACCAAGTTCACCACCACATCGCACTTCTCCAAGCACTGCGACGAGCGTACCGAGTCGCAAGAAGATTGACGTTAACGAGTTAGAATTGCGTAGCGGTGATAGTGGCGTCGTTATCTAGACTGGAGCTACTAGCGAATTCGAATAACACACGGAATTAACGCATTCCCAGCTCGTCGCTTTGCTCCTCGTTGTCTCTCACCTCCTCCCATCCGACCCAATCTTGCCCCACAATATCCAGCAGGTCTCCGCCATCCCAGTCGCGCATCACCAAATTGTTCGTGTACTTCGAAACGAATCTCTTCCCCAAAAACCCGAAATCGACAGACACCCGATTCGGAGCAGAGGCCAGAAAAGTATTGCGTGACAAACAAGTAACGCTATTCTCCACTTTCCCCGAGGACGATTCTAGCAGCGAGGATATGAGCACGCGTCCTAACCGGCCGGTTCCTCCCGCGACGACAATGTTGAGAGTGTTTGCTCCTCGCAGTAGAGAGAAAATCGATAGTAGGATTAGGAATAGGGTCATCGTTGCTGTGTGGGTGTTAGAAATATAAAACGAACGACAACGAATGTACCGACCCTCCGATCAACTGTTACGTGACGGCCCACTTTCGTCATTATGCAATTCAAACTCATCGTCGATTCACTCATCGCTACGACCAACACACATCGATGTTCGGTGCCTGAAAAATCATATTTCAGATCTATCCCAGACGCTCAAACTTCTTCTCTGAAACTAACTAATAGATTTGTGCTCCAGAAATATGTGCGATGATCTTTTCGCTAACTAGAAGATACATACACAAACAAACACTTTCCCTGGGATCGTTGTTTTGCCAAACCTTGTTTCTCCTTCATTTTGGACTCTCCCGCAGTCATGAGCCACAGGCGGCCACAAGCGGCCCTAAATCGAAGGCTCCGAGCTCCGGTAAGCTTTACCCACACCGTCACTATAAAAATATTGGCGACGAATCTACCGACTGCCACCAGCGTTTCAAAATGCGAACACCCAGCACTATGCGGTTTCGCCGCAGTTCCCTCGCTAAACTAACATCCCACCCTTCCGCTAGCTTCCACCCCCCATCTCAAATGCCCTAACCCCACCCCCACCATCCAAACCACCTTCATCAACCACGACATCTGCCTCGTCGTCGCACAACGTCCAAACGTCTCACTCATTTCCTCCGCAGCGAAAATTACACGTGAGTCAGGGGCTGCTGGACGGGTTGGCCGATCACTTGGGTGAAGGCGAGGTAGGATTTTGAATTCAATTAAAAATTTCAAGCGTGAGGCAAAGCGACGAGACCAAAGTCACGACGATGTTGTTCGTAGTTCTAGTGCTGGTGAAAGTGAAACGAACTTGACAATGCGGTTTTCGTTGATGCTAATCAAATGAATACACCGACTACAAACTTTCGCCACGCTCAACCCTCCAGGGGCCGCTGCGTGGGGCCTAACCCAGCCCGAACCCAATCTTTTCTAGACAATTTTCTAACCATCTTCGCTTGCTCAATCGTGCAGGTGAGAAATCGGATGCTCGACAATTTACAATGTTAAATTCAGAGACTACCCTCCAAGGGCCCTGCAAGGCCTAACCCTCGCGTTTTCCCAGTCGTTTTTCGAGTCCTTTATGATATACTTAACCGTCAGTAACGAATACATAACCGCCGGTAACGCATACGCTCCATGACCACCCTTGAAAACCCTCTGTTCAACAATTGTTACGTTCCGGCCGTTCTGCTCCGCTAGGGCCGCTGCGCGGGGCCTAACCCTAGCATTTTCCCAGTGGCTTTTCAAGCCCTTCCATGGTATACGTAACCGCCGTAAAGGCATTTTCACTAACCCGCCCCTTTCCGCCGCGCTTAGGATTTCCATGACAATTTCGAAGAAGAAGAGGGCAACCAGATTCCCCTCCCGGAACGCTCGGTTTGGTGCGCAAACAACTGCCAAAGCCTCTCCCAGTGCGAATCCAACCTGCAGTGCTACTCCCACGAGGCCCTTGACGCGTTAGGATATAGTCATTTCGACTATCACGACACGGTGAGGCCGTGCTTTCACGGTGTTGAGGATTTTGAGAAGACGTGCTCGATGATGATAGATTTAAAACTTCATGCCATTTCTGATTAAAGCGACTCCCGGTTTAGGCGAACGTGAGAGGAGCGCCATGCCGAGACCCCAGAACGTTCTAAAGCGGCAGCAATAATGCGACTGAGAGCACGCACAACGCCATCGATTCGTTTGTACAACCCCACCCATTATTTAACACGGCTCGCTCGCCTCGCCGCTCGCCGCAGCATCCGCATCGTTATAAATGCACCGACGATGACATAATAAACTTCGGAGGTGTTTTCTGCGTCCCTGTGACCCCGTCTCCCACCCCCACCCCCACCCCCA